>CATLKN010000018.1:0-69228 GCA_950005045.1 Agrotis exclamationis | reverse complement strand
GTGTCAAACGATAGTCTCAGTGAGACGGTGAGACAGCCGAGGTGTCCGTGGGAATTTCCAACTCCTGCCTAAACAAAAAAAAAATTAACCTAACCTAACCTAACCTAACCTAACCTAACATAACCCATCGATATTTTCATTGTTATAGGTGCGATTTTGAAGCTGTTTTCAGCTAATTAGACCTAAAAAGGCGGACGCCTATCTTTTGACACAAATCGCAACCCCTCAAAACCAACCCTTATCCGTATTTTGCATTTTTTGTATTTTCTTCAAAATTTCAACATATTTAATTCAATAACTTCGCCATTTTCAGATCAATTTTAACAGTTTTAACTTTATATTAGTCTCAGCAACCGTCCCCTAATAATCCCGTGATTTGGTCCGCGTTCCGCGGCCCGATTTCCGGAGTGGGGATAAAAAACACCAATTTTCACTTAAAATAACTGGTTTTTCGGCCATAACTCAAAATTTTGCTTCGTGTCGTGGGAAATTTTATTGCATATTCGACTAGCCCGCGCGGAGCCCGATCTTTCGACACCCCGCACGTGCGTCTAGCTCGCAAAAAAATATATTGTATTTTCTTCTTTGTCTCATGATGTTAGAGTTTAGTGTTGATAATGTAGTAAGTATACGTCTATTTGGTATAATATCTCAGAAGAAAAGTGGTCCTGCGGCCTTGCGGAGGAGTGGGATCCAACAAACAGTCGAGTTTCGATTCCTGGAAAGGGGAGAAAAAAAAAATCCTTTTTTACTTTCTTAGTTCTTTTTGTTTTTTTTTCTAGTATTTTTTTCTGTTTTTTGTTCTATTTCTTTTCCTTTTTTTTTTTTTTTTCAAATAAATTTTGAAATTTTTTTTTTCGGGTTAGACGCACGTGTGTGGTATCGTTGGATCGGGCTCGGCGCGGGCTAGCCAAATATGTAATTCTTTTTTCGCAAAAAAAAAAAAAAAAAAAATTGCGAGCTACACGCTCGTGCGTGGTATCGTTGGATCGGGCTCCGCGCGGGCTAGTCGAATATGTAATAAAATTAATAACGACAAGAGACAAAATTTTGAGTTTTGGCCGAAAAACCAGTTTTGAAAAACCAGTGAAAATTGGTGTTTTTCACCCCCACTCCGGAACTCGGGCCACGGATCGCGGACCTGGTCACGGGATTAATTGAGGGCGGTCACTGAGACTAATATAAAATTTAAACGGTTGTAATTGGTCGAAAAATGGCGTTGTAAATGAATTAAATATAGTGAAATTTCGAGAAAATGCAAAATTCGGTTAAGGGTTGATTTTTAGGGGTTGCGATTTGTGTCAAACGATAGTCTCAGTGAGACGGTGAGACAGCCGAGGTGTCCGTGGGAATTTCCAACTCCTGCCTAAACAAAAAAAAAATTAACCTAACCTAACCTAACCTAACCTAACCTAACCTAACATAACCCATCGATATTTTCATTGTTATAGGTGCGATTTTGAAGCTGTTTTCAGCTAATTAGACCTAAAAAGGCGGACGCCTATCTTTTGACACAAATCGCAACCCCTCAAAACCAACCCTTATCCGTATTTTGCATTTTTTGTATTTTCTTCAAAATTTCAACATATTTAATTCAATAACTTCGCCATTTTCAGATCAATTTTAACAGTTTTAACTTTATATTAGTCTCAGCAACCGTCCCCTACTAATCCCGTGATTTGGTCCGCGTTCCGCGGCCCGATTTCCGGAGTGGGGATAAAAAACACCAATTTTCACTTAAAATAACTGGTTTTTCGGCCATAACTCAAAATTTTGCTTCGTGTCGTGGGAAATTTTATTGCATATTCGACTAGCCCGCGCGGAGCCCGATCTTTCGACACCCCGCACGTGCGTCTAGCTCGCAAAAAAATATATTGTATTTTCTTCTTTGTCTCATGATGTTAGAGTTTAGTGTTGATAATGTAGTAAGTATACGTCTATTTGGTATAATATCTCAGAAGAAAAGTGGTCCTGCGGCCTTGCGGAGGAGTGGGATCCAACAAACAGTCGAGTTTCGATTCCTGGAAAGGGGAGAAAAAAAAAATCCTTTTTTACTTTCTTAGTTCTTTTTGTTTTTTTTTCTAGTATTTTTTTCTGTTTTTTGTTCTATTTCTTTTCCTTTTTTTTTTTTTTTTCAAATAAATTTTGAAATTTTTTTTTTCGGGTTAGACGCACGTGTGTGGTATCGTTGGATCGGGCTCGGCGCGGGCTAGCCAAATATGTAATTCTTTTTTCGCAAAAAAAAAAAAAAAAAAAAAATTGCGAGCTACACGCTCGTGCGTGGTATCGTTGGATCGGGCTCCGCGCGGGCTAGTCGAATATGTAATAAAATTAATAACGACAAGAGACAAAATTTTGAGTTTTGGCCGAAAAACCAGTTTTGAAAAACCAGTGAAAATTGGTGTTTTTCACCCCCACTCCGGAACTCGGGCCACGGATCGCGGACCTGGTCACGGGATTAATTGAGGGCGGTCACTGAGACTAATATAAAATTTAAACGGTTGTAATTGGTCGAAAAATGGCGTTGTAAATGAATTAAATATAGTGAAATTTCGAGAAAATGCAAAATTCGGTTAAGGGTTGATTTTTAGGGGTTGCGATTTGTGTCAAACGATAGTCTCAGTGAGACGGTGAGACAGCCGAGGTGTCCGTGGGAATTTCCAACTCCTGCCTAAACAAAAAAAAAATTAACCTAACCTAACCTAACCTAACCTAACCTAACCTAACATAACCCATCGATATTTTCATTGTTATAGGTGCGATTTTGAAGCTGTTTTCAGCTAATTAGACCTAAAAAGGCGGACGCCTATCTTTTGACACAAATCGCAACCCCTCAAAACCAACCCTTATCCGTATTTTGCATTTTTTGTATTTTCTTCAAAATTTCAACATATTTAATTCAATAACTTCGCCATTTTCAGATCAATTTTAACAGTTTTAACTTTATATTAGTCTCAGCAACCGTCCCCTACTAATCCCGTGATTTGGTCCGCGTTCCGCGGCCCGATTTCCGGAGTGGGGATAAAAAACACCAATTTTCACTTAAAATAACTGGTTTTTCGGCCATAACTCAAAATTTTGCTTCGTGTCGTGGGAAATTTTATTGCATATTCGACTAGCCCGCGCGGAGCCCGATCTTTCGACACCCCGCACGTGCGTCTAGCTCGCAAAAAAATATATTGTATTTTCTTCTTTGTCTCATGATGTTAGAGTTTAGTGTTGATAATGTAGTAAGTATACGTCTATTTGGTATAATATCTCAGAAGAAAAGTGGTCCTGCGGCCTTGCGGAGGAGTGGGATCCAACAAACAGTCGAGTTTCGATTCCTGGAAAGGGGAGAAAAAAAAAATCCTTTTTTACTTTCTTAGTTCTTTTTGTTTTTTTTTCTAGTATTTTTTTCTGTTTTTTGTTCTATTTCTTTTCCTTTTTTTTTTTTTTTTCAAATAAATTTTGAAATTTTTTTTTTCGGGTTAGACGCACGTGTGTGGTATCGTTGGATCGGGCTCGGCGCGGGCTAGCCAAATATGTAATTCTTTTTTCGCAAAAAAAAAAAAAAAAAAAAAAATTGCGAGCTACACGCTCGTGCGTGGTATCGTTGGATCGGGCTCCGCGCGGGCTAGTCGAATATGTAATAAAATTAATAACGACAAGAGACAAAATTTTGAGTTTTGGCCGAAAAACCAGTTTTGAAAAACCAGTGAAATTTGGTGTTTTTCACCCCCACTCCGGAACTCGGGCCACGGATCGCGGACCTGGTCACGGGATTAATTGAGGGCGGTCACTGAGACTAATATAAAATTTAAACGGTTGTAATTGGTCGAAAAATGGCGTTGTAAATGAATTAAATATAGTGAAATTTCGAGAAAATGCAAAATTCGGTTAAGGGTTGATTTTTAGGGGTTGCGATTTGTGTCAAACGATAGTCTCAGTGAGACGGTGAGACAGCCGAGGTGTCCGTGGGAATTTCCAACTCCTGCCTAAACAAAAAAAAAATTAACCTAACCTAACCTAACCTAACCTAACCTAACCTAACATAACCCATCGATATTTTCATTGTTATAGGTGCGATTTTGAAGCTGTTTTCAGCTAATTAGACCTAAAAAGGCGGACGCCTATCTTTTGACACAAATCGCAACCCCTCAAAACCAACCCTTATCCGTATTTTGCATTTTTTGTATTTTCTTCAAAATTTCAACATATTTAATTCAATAACTTCGCCATTTTCAGATCAATTTTAACAGTTTTAACTTTATATTAGTCTCAGCAACCGTCCCCTACTAATCCCGTGATTTGGTCCGCGTTCCGCGGCCCGATTTCCGGAGTGGGGATAAAAAACACCAATTTTCACTTAAAATAACTGGTTTTTCGGCCATAACTCAAAATTTTGCTTCGTGTCGTGGGAAATTTTATTGCATATTCGACTAGCCCGCGCGGAGCCCGATCTTTCGACACCCCGCACGTGCGTCTAGCTCGCAAAAAAATATATTGTATTTTCTTCTTTGTCTCATGATGTTAGAGTTTAGTGTTGATAATGTAGTAAGTATACGTCTATTTGGTATAATATCTCAGAAGAAAAGTGGTCCTGCGGCCTTGCGGAGGAGTGGGATCCAACAAACAGTCGAGTTTCGATTCCTGGAAAGGGGAGAAAAAAAAAATCCTTTTTTACTTTCTTAGTTCTTTTTGTTTTTTTTTCTAGTATTTTTTTCTGTTTTTTGTTCTATTTCTTTTCCTTTTTTTTTTTTTTTTCAAATAAATTTTGAAATTTTTTTTTTCGGGTTAGACGCACGTGTGTGGTATCGTTGGATCGGGCTCGGCGCGGGCTAGCCAAATACGTAATTCTTTTTTCGCAAAAAAAAAAAAAAAAATTGCGAGCTACACGCTCGTGCGTGAAATCGTTGGATCGGGCTCCGCGCGGGCTAGTCGAATATGTAATAAAATTAATAACGACAAGAGACAAAATTTTGAGTTTTGGCCGAAAAACCAGTTTTGAAAAACCAGTGAAAATTGGTGTTTTTCACCCCCACTCCGGAACTCGGGCCACGGATCGCGGACCTGGTCACGGGATTAATTGAGGGCGGTCACTGAGACTAATATAAAATTTAAACGGTTGTAATTGGTCGAAAAATGGCGTTGTAAATGAATTAAATATAGTGAAATTTCGAGAAAATGCAAAATTCGGTTAAGGGTTGATTTTTAGGGGTTGCGATTTGTGTCAAACGATAGTCTCAGTGAGACGGTGAGACAGCCGAGGTGTCCGTGGGAATTTCCAACTCCTGCCTAAACAAAAAAAAAATTAACCTAACCTAACCTAACCTAACCTAACCTAACCTAACCTAACCTAACATAACCCATCGATATTTTCATTGTTATAGGTGCGATTTTGAAGCTGTTTTCAGCTAATTAGACCTAAAAAGGCGGACGCCTATCTTTTGACACAAATCGCAACCCCTCAAAACCAACCCTTATCCGTATTTTGCATTTTTTGTATTTTCTTCAAAATTTCAACATATTTAATTCAATAACTTCGCCATTTTCAGATCAATTTTAACAGTTTTAACTTTATATTAGTCTCAGCAACCGTCCCCTACTAATCCCGTGATTTGGTCCGCGTTCCGCGGCCCGATTTCCGGAGTGGGGATAAAAAACACCAATTTTCACTTAAAATAACTGGTTTTTCGGCCATAACTCAAAATTTTGCTTCGTGTCGTGGGAAATTTTATTGCATATTCGACTAGCCCGCGCGGAGCCCGATCTTTCGACACCCCGCACGTGCGTCTAGCTCGCAAAAAAATATATTGTATTTTCTTCTTTGTCTCATGATGTTAGAGTTTAGTGTTGATAATGTAGTAAGTATACGTCTATTTGGTATAATATCTCAGAAGAAAAGTGGTCCTGCGGCCTTGCGGAGGAGTGGGATCCAACAAACAGTCGAGTTTCGATTCCTGGAAAGGGGAGAAAAAAAAAAACCTTTTTTACTTTCTTAGTTCTTTTTGTTTTTTTTTCTAGTATTTTTTTCTGTTTTTTGTTCTATTTCTTTTCCTTTTTTTTTTTTTTTTCAAATAAATTTTGAAATTTTTTTTTTCGGGTTAGACGCACGTGTGTGGTATCGTTGGATCGGGCTCGGCGCGGGCTAGCCAAATACGTAATTCTTTTTTCGCAAAAAAAAAAAAAAAAATTGCGAGCTACACGCTCGTGCGTGAAATCGTTGGATCGGGCTCCGCGCGGGCTAGTCGAATATGTAATAAAATTAATAACGACAAGAGACAAAATTTTGAGTTTTGGCCGAAAAACCAGTTTTGAAAAACCAGTGAAAATTGGTGTTTTTCACCCCCACTCCGGAACTCGGGCCACGGATCGCGGACCTGGTCACGGGATTAATTGAGGGCGGTCACTGAGACTAATATAAAATTTAAACGGTTGTAATTGGTCGAAAAATGGCGTTGTAAATGAATTAAATATAGTGAAATTTCGAGAAAATGCAAAATTCGGTTAAGGGTTGATTTTTAGGGGTTGCGATTTGTGTCAAACGATAGTCTCAGTGAGACGGTGAGACAGCCGAGGTGTCCGTGGGAATTTCCAACTCCTGCCTAAACAAAAAAAAAATTAACCTAACCTAACCTAACCTAACCTAACCTAACCTAACATAACCCATCGATATTTTCATTGTTATAGGTGCGATTTTGAAGCTGTTTTCAGCTAATTAGACCTAAAAAGGCGGACGCCTATCTTTTGACACAAATCGCAACCCCTCAAAACCAACCCTTATCCGTATTTTGCATTTTTTGTATTTTCTTCAAAATTTCAACATATTTAATTCAATAACTTCGCCATTTTCAGATCAATTTTAACAGTTTTAACTTTATATTAGTCTCAGCAACCGTCCCCTACTAATCCCGTGATTTGGTCCGCGTTCCGCGGCCCGATTTCCGGAGTGGGGATAAAAAACACCAATTTTCACTTAAAATAACTGGTTTTTCGGCCATAACTCAAAATTTTGCTTCGTGTCGTGGGAAATTTTATTGCATATTCGACTAGCCCGCGCGGAGCCCGATCTTTCGACACCCCGCACGTGCGTCTAGCTCGCAAAAAAATATATTGTATTTTCTTCTTTGTCTCATGATGTTAGAGTTTAGTGTTGATAATGTAGTAAGTATACGTCTATTTGGTATAATATCTCAGAAGAAAAGTGGTCCTGCGGCCTTGCGGAGGAGTGGGATCCAACAAACAGTCGAGTTTCGATTCCTGGAAAGGGGAGAAAAAAAAAATCCTTTTTTACTTTCTTAGTTCTTTTTGTTTTTTTTTCTAGTATTTTTTTCTGTTTTTTGTTCTATTTCTTTTCCTTTTTTTTTTTTTTTTCAAATAAATTTTGAAATTTTTTTTTTCGGGTTAGACGCACGTGTGTGGTATCGTTGGATCGGGCTCGGCGCGGGCTAGCCAAATATGTAATTCTTTTTTCGCAAAAAAAAAAAAAAAAAAAATTGCGAGCTACACGCTCGTGCGTGGTATCGTTGGATCGGGCTCCGCGCGGGCTAGTCGAATATGTAATAAAATTAATAACGACAAGAGACAAAATTTTGAGTTTTGGCCGAAAAACCAGTTTTGAAAAACCAGTGAAAATTGGTGTTTTTCACCCCCACTCCGGAACTCGGGCCACGGATCGCGGACCTGGTCACGGGATTAATTGAGGGCGGTCACTGAGACTAATATAAAATTTAAACGGTTGTAATTGGTCGAAAAATGGCGTTGTAAATGAATTAAATATAGTGAAATTTCGAGAAAATGCAAAATTCGTTTAAGGGTTGATTTTTAGGGGTTGCGATTTGTGTCAAACGATAGTCTCAGTGAGACGGTGAGACAGCCGAGGTGTCCGTGGGAATTTCCAACTCCTGCCTAAACAAAAAAAAAATTAACCTAACCTAACCTAACCTAACCTAACCTAACATAACCCATCGATATTTTCATTGTTATAGGTGCGATTTTGAAGCTGTTTTCAGCTAATTAGACCTAAAAAGGCGGACGCCTATCTTTTGACACAAATCGCAACCCCTCAAAACCAACCCTTATCCGTATTTTGCATTTTTTGTATTTTCTTCAAAATTTCAACATATTTAATTCAATAACTTCGCCATTTTCAGATCAATTTTAACAGTTTTAACTTTATATTAGTCTCAGCAACCGTCCCCTAATAATCCCGTGATTTGGTCCGCGTTCCGCGGCCCGATTTCCGGAGTGGGGATAAAAAACACCAATTTTCACTTAAAATAACTGGTTTTTCGGCCATAACTCAAAATTTTGCTTCGTGTCGTGGGAAATTTTATTGCATATTCGACTAGCCCGCGCGGAGCCCGATCTTTCGACACCCCGCACGTGCGTCTAGCTCGCAAAAAAATATATTGTATTTTCTTCTTTGTCTCATGATGTTAGAGTTTAGTGTTGATAATGTAGTAAGTATACGTCTATTTGGTATAATATCTCAGAAGAAAAGTGGTCCTGCGGCCTTGCGGAGGAGTGGGATCCAACAAACAGTCGAGTTTCGATTCCTGGAAAGGGGAGAAAAAAAAAATCCTTTTTTACTTTCTTAGTTCTTTTTGTTTTTTTTTCTAGTATTTTTTTCTGTTTTTTGTTCTATTTCTTTTCCTTTTTTTTTTTTTTTTCAAATAAATTTTGAAATTTTTTTTTTCGGGTTAGACGCACGTGTGTGGTATCGTTGGATCGGGCTCGGCGCGGGCTAGCCAAATATGTAATTCTTTTTTCGCAAAAAAAAAAAAAAAAAAAAAATTGCGAGCTACACGCTCGTGCGTGGTATCGTTGGATCGGGCTCCGCGCGGGCTAGTCGAATATGTAATAAAATTAATAACGACAAGAGACAAAATTTTGAGTTTTGGCCGAAAAACCAGTTTTGAAAAACCAGTGAAAATTGGTGTTTTTCACCCCCACTCCGGAACTCGGGCCACGGATCGCGGACCTGGTCACGGGATTAATTGAGGGCGGTCACTGAGACTAATATAAAATTTAAACGGTTGTAATTGGTCGAAAAATGGCGTTGTAAATGAATTAAATATAGTGAAATTTCGAGAAAATGCAAAATTCGGTTAAGGGTTGATTTTTAGGGGTTGCGATTTGTGTCAAACGATAGTCTCAGTGAGACGGTGAGACAGCCGAGGTGTCCGTGGGAATTTCCAACTCCTGCCTAAACAAAAAAAAAATTAACCTAACCTAACCTAACCTAACCTAACCTAACATAACCCATCGATATTTTCATTGTTATAGGTGCGATTTTGAAGCTGTTTTCAGCTAATTAGACCTAAAAAGGCGGACGCCTATCTTTTGACACAAATCGCAACCCCTCAAAACCAACCCTTATCCGTATTTTGCATTTTTTGTATTTTCTTCAAAATTTCAACATATTTAATTCAATAACTTCGCCATTTTCAGATCAATTTTAACAGTTTTAACTTTATATTAGTCTCAGCAACCGTCCCCTACTAATCCCGTGATTTGGTCCGCGTTCCGCGGCCCGATTTCCGGAGTGGGGATAAAAAACACCAATTTTCACTTAAAATAACTGGTTTTTCGGCCATAACTCAAAATTTTGCTTCGTGTCGTGGGAAATTTTATTGCATATTCGACTAGCCCGCGCGGAGCCCGATCTTTCGACACCCCGCACGTGCGTCTAGCTCGCAAAAAAATATATTGTATTTTCTTCTTTGTCTCATGATGTTAGAGTTTAGTGTTGATAATGTAGTAAGTATACGTCTATTTGGTATAATATCTCAGAAGAAAAGTGGTCCTGCGGCCTTGCGGAGGAGTGGGATCCAACAAACAGTCGAGTTTCGATTCCTGGAAAGGGGAGAAAAAAAAAATCCTTTTTTACTTTCTTAGTTCTTTTTGTTTTTTTTTCTAGTATTTTTTTCTGTTTTTTGTTCTATTTCTTTTCCTTTTTTTTTTTTTTTTCAAATAAATTTTGAAATTTTTTTTTTCGGGTTAGACGCACGTGTGTGGTATCGTTGGATCGGGCTCGGCGCGGGCTAGCCAAATATGTAATTCTTTTTTCGCAAAAAAAAAAAAAAAAAAAAAATTGCGAGCTACACGCTCGTGCGTGGTATCGTTGGATCGGGCTCCGCGCGGGCTAGTCGAATATGTAATAAAATTAATAACGACAAGAGACAAAATTTTGAGTTTTGGCCGAAAAACCAGTTTTGAAAAACCAGTGAAAATTGGTGTTTTTCACCCCCACTCCGGAACTCGGGCCACGGATCGCGGACCTGGTCACGGGATTAATTGAGGGCGGTCACTGAGACTAATATAAAATTTAAACGGTTGTAATTGGTCGAAAAATGGCGTTGTAAATGAATTAAATATAGTGAAATTTCGAGAAAATGCAAAATTCGGTTAAGGGTTGATTTTTAGGGGTTGCGATTTGTGTCAAACGATAGTCTCAGTGAGACGGTGAGACAGCCGAGGTGTCCGTGGGAATTTCCAACTCCTGCCTAAACAAAAAAAAAATTAACCTAACCTAACCTAACCTAACCTAACCTAACCTAACATAACCCATCGATATTTTCATTGTTATAGGTGCGATTTTGAAGCTGTTTTCAGCTAATTAGACCTAAAAAGGCGGACGCCTATCTTTTGACACAAATCGCAACCCCTCAAAACCAACCCTTATCCGTATTTTGCATTTTTTGTATTTTCTTCAAAATTTCAACATATTTAATTCAATAACTTCGCCATTTTCAGATCAATTTTAACAGTTTTAACTTTATATTAGTCTCAGCAACCGTCCCCTACTAATCCCGTGATTTGGTCCGCGTTCCGCGGCCCGATTTCCGGAGTGGGGATAAAAAACACCAATTTTCACTTAAAATAACTGGTTTTTCGGCCATAACTCAAAATTTTGCTTCGTGTCGTGGGAAATTTTATTGCATATTCGACTAGCCCGCGCGGAGCCCGATCTTTCGACACCCCGCACGTGCGTCTAGCTCGCAAAAAAATATATTGTATTTTCTTCTTTGTCTCATGATGTTAGAGTTTAGTGTTGATAATGTAGTAAGTATACGTCTATTTGGTATAATATCTCAGAAGAAAAGTGGTCCTGCGGCCTTGCGGAGGAGTGGGATCCAACAAACAGTCGAGTTTCGATTCCTGGAAAGGGGAGAAAAAAAAAATCCTTTTTTACTTTCTTAGTTCTTTTTGTTTTTTTTTCTAGTATTTTTTTCTGTTTTTTGTTCTATTTCTTTTCCTTTTTTTTTTTTTTTCAAATAAATTTTGAAATTTTTTTTTTCGGGTTAGACGCACGTGTGTGGTATCGTTGGATCGGGCTCGGCGCGAGCTAGCCAAATATGTAATTCTTTTTTCGCAAAAAAAAAAAAAAAAAAAAATTGCGAGCTACACGCTCGTGCGTGGTATCGTTGGATCGGGCTCCGCGCGGGCTAGTCGAATATGTAATAAAATTAATAACGACAAGAGACAAAATTTTGAGTTTTGGCCGAAAAACCAGTTTTGAAAAACCAGTGAAAATTGGTGTTTTTCACCCCCACTCCGGAACTCGGGCCACGGATCGCGGACCTGGTCACGGGATTAATTGAGGGCGGTCACTGAGACTAATATAAAATTTAAACGGTTGTAATTGGTCGAAAAATGGCGTTGTAAATGAATTAAATATAGTGAAATTTCGAGAAAATGCAAAATTCGGTTAAGGGTTGATTTTTAGGGGTTGCGATTTGTGTCAAACGATAGTCTCAGTGAGACGGTGAGACAGCCGAGGTGTCCGTGGGAATTTCCAACTCCTGCCTAAACAAAAAAAAAAATTAACCTAACCTAACCTAACCTAACCTAACCTAACATAACCCATCGATATTTTCATTGTTATAGGTGCGATTTTGAAGCTGTTTTCAGCTAATTAGACCTAAAAAGGCGGACGCCTATCTTTTGACACAAATCGCAACCCCTCAAAACCAACCCTTATCCGTATTTTGCATTTTTTGTATTTTCTTCAAAATTTCAACATATTTAATTCAATAACTTCGCCATTTTCAGATCAATTTTAACAGTTTTAACTTTATATTAGTCTCAGCAACCGTCCCCTACTAATCCCGTGATTTGGTCCGCGTTCCGCGGCCCGATTTCCGGAGTGGGGATAAAAAACACCAATTTTCACTTAAAATAACTGGTTTTTCGGCCATAACTCAAAATTTTGCTTCGTGTCGTGGGAAATTTTATTGCATATTCGACTAGCCCGCGCGGAGCCCGATCTTTCGACACCCCGCACGTGCGTCTAGCTCGCAAAAAAATATATTGTATTTTCTTCTTTGTCTCATGATGTTAGAGTTTAGTGTTGATAATGTAGTAAGTATACGTCTATTTGGTATAATATCTCAGAAGAAAAGTGGTCCTGCGGCCTTGCGGAGGAGTGGGATCCAACAAACAGTCGAGTTTCGATTCCTGGAAAGGGGAGAAAAAAAAAAACCTTTTTTACTTTCTTAGTTCTTTTTGTTTTTTTTTCTAGTATTTTTTTCTGTTTTTTGTTCTATTTCTTTTCCTTTTTTTTTTTTTTCAAATAAATTTTGAAATTTTTTTTTTCGGGTTAGACGCACGTGTGTGGTATCGTTGGATCGGGCTCGGCGCGGGCTAGCCAAATATGTAATTCTTTTTTCGCAAAAAAAAAAAAAAAAATTGCGAGCTACACGCTCGTGCGTGAAATCGTTGGATCGGGCTCCGCGCGGGCTAGTCGAATATGTAATAAAATTAATAACGACAAGAGACAAAATTTTGAGTTTTGGCCGAAAAACCAGTTTTGAAAAACCAGTGAAAATTGGTGTTTTTCACCCCCACTCCGGAACTCGGGCCACGGATCGCGGACCTGGTCACGGGATTAATTGAGGGCGGTCACTGAGACTAATATAAAATTTAAACGGTTGTAATTGGTCGAAAAATGGCGTTGTAAATGAATTAAATATAGTGAAATTTCGAGAAAATGCAAAATTCGGTTAAGGGTTGATTTTTAGGGGTTGCGATTTGTGTCAAACGATAGTCTCAGTGAGACGGTGAGACAGCCGAGGTGTCCGTGGGAATTTCCAACTCCTGCCTAAACAAAAAAAAAATTAACCTAACCTAACCTAACCTAACCTAACCTAACCTAACCTAACATAACCCATCGATATTTTCATTGTTATAGGTGCGATTTTGAAGCTGTTTTCAGCTAATTAGACCTAAAAAGGCGGACGCCTATCTTTTGACACAAATCGCAACCCCTCAAAACCAACCCTTATCCGTATTTTGCATTTTTTGTATTTTCTTCAAAATTTCAACATATTTAATTCAATAACTTCGCCATTTTCAGATCAATTTTAACAGTTTTAACTTTATATTAGTCTCAGCAACCGTCCCCTACTAATCCCGTGATTTGGTCCGCGTTCCGCGGCCCGATTTCCGGAGTGGGGATAAAAAACACCAATTTTCACTTAAAATAACTGGTTTTTCGGCCATAACTCAAAATTTTGCTTCGTGTCGTGGGAAATTTTATTGCATATTCGACTAGCCCGCGCGGAGCCCGATCTTTCGACACTCCGCACGTGCGTCTAGCTCGCAAAAAAATATATTGTATTTTCTTCTTTGTCTCATGATGTTAGAGTTTAGTGTTGATAATGTAGTAAGTATACGTCTATTTGGTATAATATCTCAGAAGAAAAGTGGTCCTGCGGCCTTGCGGAGGAGTGGGATCCAACAAACAGTCGAGTTTCGATTCCTGGAAAGGGGAGAAAAAAAAAATCCTTTTTTACTTTCTTAGTTCTTTTTGTTTTTTTTTCTAGTATTTTTTTCTGTTTTTTGTTCTATTTCTTTTCCTTTTTTTTTTTTTTTTCAAATAAATTTTGAAATTTTTTTTTTCGGGTTAGACGCACGTGTGTGGTATCGTTGGATCGGGCTCGGCGCGGGCTAGCCAAATATGTAATTCTTTTTTCGCAAAAAAAAAAAAAAAAAATTGCGAGCTACACGCTCGTGCGTGGTATCGTTGGATCGGGCTCCGCGCGGGCTAGTCGAATATGTAATAAAATTAATAACGACAAGAGACAAAATTTTGAGTTTTGGCCGAAAAACCAGTTTTGAAAAACCAGTGAAAATTGGTGTTTTTCACCCCCACTCCGGAACTCGGGCCACGGATCGCGGACCTGGTCACGGGATTAATTGAGGGCGGTCACTGAGACTAATATAAAATTTAAACGGTTGTAATTGGTCGAAAAATGGCGTTGTAAATGAATTAAATATAGTGAAATTTCGAGAAAATGCAAAATTCGGTTAAGGGTTGATTTTTAGGGGTTGCGATTTGTGTCAAACGATAGTCTCAGTGAGACGGTGAGACAGCCGAGGTGTCCGTGGGAATTTCCAACTCCTGCCTAAACAAAAAAAAAATTAACCTAACCTAACCTAACCTAACCTAACCTAACCTAACCTAACATAACCCATCGATATTTTCATTGTTATAGGTGCGATTTTGAAGCTGTTTTCAGCTAATTAGACCTAAAAAGGCGGACGCCTATCTTTTGACACAAATCGCAACCCCTCAAAACCAACCCTTATCTGACATTGAAAGTTATTTATTTTATCTAGATAATTAAACTAAAACTAGAAATTTAAAAATAAAAATAAATAAAACTAAATATTTACAACAAAATACTAAATTTAAACTAAAACTAAAATAAAATACCTAATTACAAAAAAAAAAAAAACAAAAAGGCAAAGACACTCAGGCGTCAAAGTACTCCTCCGCATCGCTGTCATCTGGAAACGTGCCCAGAAGACTGGCAGCATTGCCACGTTGGATGGCAATGCTTATTCTTTGACCAAAGAAAGAACCAGCCCTCTGGTCACGCGAAGTGTCGATTAGACGGCGAGAAATTTCCTTAAAAAGGGAACGCGCACTCGGACCCCATGACCCGAGTGTTTCGACCCCAAACGGCTCAAAACTGTAGCAACCATTAAGGTTACAGTATTTGCGCCGCTTGAGGTTCTCAGCAGCCGCAGCAGCGGCGCCAGCACAGCCCGCCGTGCTTGCAACGTGGGATGGCGCAAGGGTATCGACACAGGTAGCGTCCCACACCAAAGGCCTACCCACCTTCCAAGGCACTAACGTCATACCGTCTGGTCTTTTCCCATCGTCACGTACCAAACCGTTTGGTTCTAAAACCGCTGGTACGCTGGCGGAGGCAAAAGCTCGACGAATAATGTCGTTGATGCTAGCGTGACGAGCTATGCGACCTGCGCTTCTGCTGCAGGACAGGCCATGATGCCCGAGGTTGTCGACAGCTTCGCCACAGTGGCAACGATGCGGAGCAACACAAGGTGCGCCTAAGCGAAGGCCTGTAGCGAGCCGAAATGAAGCATCATCCATCATGGTACCAATGGTGGATGATGGGAGTGCTTGAAGCCATAATCCCGACTCCCACTCCCCCACAGCCAGCAGACGGGCGCGCTCCGCAGTACTAGTTGACGTATTTAACAGGTTATTCCGTACAATACTGCAGAGCGGCACGTCCCACCGTCTTTGGGAGGACAGGTAGTCGGGCAAATCCGTATTGGGACAAGCCATTTTCCAAGCGTTCAACGCCTCGGTCATAAACGGTACCTCAAAATTGACCAGTGAACTAGATAAAATGTTTCTGGTTAATTTTTCGGTACCGTAGACCGAGGAGATGAAGGCCGGTAAACTAATACTTGAAATTTTGCGGACGCCGAGACCACCCAAGCGGATAGGAAGTGTGGCTTGCTGCCACGCTCGGTCGTCCAGGGCCACATTTAGGATGGAGGTCAATGTATTTCTGATGATTTTATCTACTTTTTCTAAAAGTTGTGGGTGTTTCCAGAGGTGCGAGGAACGAAGGCTATAGGTAAATTTTGGTCCAAAACAACAATATCGAATAATTGTGAAGGCCGAATGTATGTTGATTTTAAAAAGCCTTTCCGAGACATCATTAAAATTTTGAATTTTGTTCTCAATGAAGGTGGGAAATGATTCATCAAAAATTGGGGACCCCAGGAGGTGAAGAGAGCCTTTTTCCGTAATTTTGATGTTGGGTGCGATTGAATTGAATTTAGAAATGGTTGTCTGTCTGTCGGTAGTCTGGGGAAGGTAAATTTCACATTTGGATAAGTTGAGCTGTAGGCCAATGGAATTAAATTTTTCTTTTAATAAAATTAAATCTTCCAGAACTGTATCTACATCACCACCTAGAGTCCCGTCATCAAGATACCATACATTAAATTTTGAATTTAGCTGCCGAATGATTGGATTTATTGCTAAACTAAAAATGACTGGCCCAAGAGGGTCACCTTGTTGACAACCAACGGCTGATTCCAAAAGGTTTTCTTTATAAAGTAATTTTGAAGGGTTCCTGTAGCATTGATATAGAAAACTGTAAATTTTGGGTATTTCCTTTTGTACTTCTGCCAACAAGGTGTCCCTATTTACGGAATTGAAGGCATTCTTGATGTCAACCTTAAGGATGACCTCACCTTTACCACTGTCAAGGTAGGTGGACAGAGCGTGTACCGCAGCCTCACAGCCCCCTTTGGACCCAAAGCCCAGCTGTAGGGGCTGGAATTTGCTGGCCAGTGTCTCACTATAAAAGGCACAGCAAATTTTGGCTGCGATACGACGAAAGGTTGACCCTACGGCAATGGGACGAATGCCGCCATCCTTTTTGCGTAGGGCACAAAGGTTTGCCCCGTACAAAATATCAATGACGGCTTCGTTCACATTGCCGGAGAGCATAAGGTTGATAAGGGCCGTCAGCTCCCTCAAAAGAGACTCACCGGCTTCCCCGGCGCCTGAACAAAGTAGGTCCTTCAGGTGTTGAGGAGTCAGGCCGTCGAGGCCACCGGCGGATCCACTTCGGAAGGAGCAAACGGCCGCAGTAACTTGTTGCGCTGTAACTTCAAGACAGTTGGTTGACGGATCGGGGGGGTCAGGGAAGGAGAGGTCATCTGCCGGGGCGGGGTGTTTACTCTCCAGAGCTGTAAGAGTCTCTGGAGAGTACGGCGCCACCACATCGCTGCTGAAGATGATCCTAGCTGCACCACTAATATCACCCTCTCCTAGTTTAGATTCTACATGATGCAATAAACCTCTATTGGGGAGGTGTGTTGATAATTTTGGGTCTAAACTTTGGGCCGAAACATTACAGTTATCTTTAATTTGAGCTGTCAAAGTTTTTCTAGTAGCCGAATTTTTTTGCACATGTAGAATTCTAAACGGAAAAGTGAGTAGTTGCTCCCAAGCACTTTGAGAGTTCTCCCGGGCGGCGAGGCGGACACAACGGGCCAAACTAGACGCTACGGAAGGTCTCGCACCGCGAGGAACTCTCTTTAAAACACGGATTGTGGATTTTAATTTTGAAAGATATTTCCAAAAGGGTTGAGTAGGTGGATCAGTTGTTGAAGAATTTTGAGCTGTAGGGCAGGATAAAGGCACATTGTGGGGTTTATGTTTTTTCCCCAGATGCACCTTTAAGCCTCTTTCACCCTTAAAAAAACGTGCTTGGGAGCACTGTGGGCATCTCACCAGGCCATCCAGCGATGTGGAAGGTTGACACACACTCCGACCGGCGTCGCTACAGGCGTCATTATTAAACATAAAAGAAATTTGCTTACCTAATCTACTTATACAATAAAACTTTATAACAATAAACACTTAATAAATATTACAAAAAGAAAAGTCACAAAATGTCTAGCACTCAACACTGACAGGACAGCAGGTGACAGCGGAGCACGGGGACAGTCGCGCTGGCGGCCTGGGGCATCGGCCGCCGCGCCAGCAACGCGAACTCATTGGTGCAAACGAATAGACTCTCAGGCATAGAGTACATTATATTATATACGGCTCTCATTTCATACAGTACATGTCTCAGTTGTTGCCACGAGGCAGGCGCCGCAACGCACACAGAGAATATTTTTCCAGTAAATTAACTGCTTGACATTTAAAAGATGATATTCAAAGGCAACAGCAGAGTAGTAATACCAAATTTTAACTTGTTTAATATGTAAAACTTGAATTTTCACTTCTTTTGACCATTAAACGTAATTAAATGAGCTTTATTTTATATTTTGGTCAAAATAAAATCGAAAAATACAGCCATCCGACATGTTGCCATGGCAACTTTTTGATTGCCAATTCATAATTATATCACTAAACTCCCTGGGCTCCTATTTCTGTCTGTAGGGCTTAAAGGAACCAAACCTCGGGGTGCCCCAGACGTCGGCCGTCTTCCCGTTAAAAGGCATAAAAACAATGATTTTTGTCAGACGTAAGTGATGTAGTATAGTTTGTAACCATCCTTATTTATAGGTACGTACGCATCCACGTTGCAACTATACATGAAACATACGCAAAATTTACCCTTATCCGTATTTTGCATTTTTTGTATTTTCTTCAAAATTTCAACATATTTAATTCAATAACTTCGCCATTTTCAGATCAATTTTAACAGTTTTAACTTTATATTAGTTTCAGCAACCGTCCCCTACTAATCCCGTGATTTGGTCCGCGTTCCGCGGCCCGATTTCCGGAGTGGGGATAAAAAACACCAATTTTCACTTAAAATAACTGGTTTTTCGGCCATAACTCAAAATTTTGCTTCGTGTCGTGGGAAATTTTATTGCATATTCGACTAGCCCGCGCGGAGCCCGATCTTTCGACACCCCGCACGTGCGTCTAGCTCGCAAAAAAATATATTGTATTTTCTTCTTTGTCTCATGATGTTAGAGTTTAGTGTTGATAATGTAGTAAGTATACGTCTATTTGGTATAATATCTCAGAAGAAAAGTGGTCCTGCGGCCTTGCGGAGGAGTGGGATCCAACAAACAGTCGAGTTTCGATTCCTGGAAAGGGGAGAAAAAAAAAATCCTTTTTTACTTTCTTAGTTCTTTTTGTTTTTTTTTCTAGTATTTTTTTCTGTTTTTTGTTCTATTTCTTTTCCTTTTTTTTTTTTTTTCAAATAAATTTTGAAATTTTTTTTTTCGGGTTAGACGCACGTGTGTGGTATCGTTGGATCGGGCTCGGCGCGAGCTAGCCAAATATGTAATTCTTTTTTCGCAAAAAAAAAAAAAAAAAAAAATTGCGAGCTACACGCTCGTGCGTGGTATCGTTGGATCGGGCTCCGCGCGGGCTAGTCGAATATGTAATAAAATTAATAACGACAAGAGACAAAATTTTGAGTTTTGGCCGAAAAACCAGTTTTGAAAAACCAGTGAAAATTGGTGTTTTTCACCCCCACTCCGGAACTCGGGCCACGGATCGCGGACCTGGTCACGGGATTAATTGAGGGCGGTCACTGAGACTAATATAAAATTTAAACGGTTGTAATTGGTCGAAAAATGGCGTTGTAAATGAATTAAATATAGTGAAATTTCGAGAAAATGCAAAATTCGGTTAAGGGTTGATTTTTAGGGGTTGCGATTTGTGTCAAACGATAGTCTCAGTGAGACGGTGAGACAGCCGAGGTGTCCGTGGGAATTTCCAACTCCTGCCTAAACAAAAAAAAAATTAACCTAACCTAACCTAACCTAACCTAACCTAACCTAACCTAACATAACCCATCGATATTTTCATTGTTATAGGTGCGATTTTGAAGCTGTTTTCAGCTAATTAGACCTAAAAAGGCGGACGCCTATCTTTTGACACAAATCGCAACCCCTCAAAACCAACCCTTATCCGTATTTTGCATTTTTTGTATTTTCTTCAAAATTTCAACATATTTAATTCAATAACTTCGCCATTTTCAGATCAATTTTAACAGTTTTAACTTTATATTAGTCTCAGCAACCGTCCCCTACTAATCCCGTGATTTGGTCCGCGTTCCGCGGCCCGATTTCCGGAGTGGGGATAAAAAACACCAATTTTCACTTAAAATAACTGGTTTTTCGGCCATAACTCAAAATTTTGCTTCGTGTCGTGGGAAATTTTATTGCATATTCGACTAGCCCGCGCGGAGCCCGATCTTTCGACACCCCGCACGTGCGTCTAGCTCGCAAAAAAATATATTGTATTTTCTTCTTTGTCTCATGATGTTAGAGTTTAGTGTTGATAATGTAGTAAGTATACGTCTATTTGGTATAATATCTCAGAAGAAAAGTGGTCCTGCGGCCTTGCGGAGGAGTGGGATCCAACAAACAGTCGAGTTTCGATTCCTGGAAAGGGGAGAAAAAAAAAATCCTTTTTTACTTTCTTAGTTCTTTTTGTTTTTTTTTCTAGTATTTTTTTCTGTTTTTTGTTCTATTTCTTTTCCTTTTTTTTTTTTTTTCAAATAAATTTTGAAATTTTTTTTTTCGGGTTAGACGCACGTGTGTGGTATCGTTGGATCGGGCTCGGCGCGAGCTAGCCAAATATGTAATTCTTTTTTCGCAAAAAAAAAAAAAAAAAAAAATTGCGAGCTACACGCTCGTGCGTGGTATCGTTGGATCGGGCTCCGCGCGGGCTAGTCGAATATGTAATAAAATTAATAACGACAAGAGACAAAATTTTGAGTTTTGGCCGAAAAACCAGTTTTGAAAAACCAGTGAAAATTGGTGTTTTTCACCCCCACTCCGGAACTCGGGCCACGGATCGCGGACCTGGTCACGGGATTAATTGAGGGCGGTCACTGAGACTAATATAAAATTTAAACGGTTGTAATTGGTCGAAAAATGGCGTTGTAAATGAATTAAATATAGTGAAATTTCGAGAAAATGCAAAATTCGGTTAAGGGTTGATTTTTAGGGGTTGCGATTTGTGTCAAACGATAGTCTCAGTGAGACGGTGAGACAGCCGAGGTGTCCGTGGGAATTTCCAACTCCTGCCTAAACAAAAAAAAAAATTAACCTAACCTAACCTAACCTAACCTAACCTAACATAACCCATCGATATTTTCATTGTTATAGGTGCGATTTTGAAGCTGTTTTCAGCTAATTAGACCTAAAAAGGCGGACGCCTATCTTTTGACACAAATCGCAACCCCTCAAAACCAACCCTTATCCGTATTTTGCATTTTTTGTATTTTCTTCAAAATTTCAACATATTTAATTCAATAACTTCGCCATTTTCAGATCAATTTTAACAGTTTTAACTTTATATTAGTCTCAGCAACCGTCCCCTACTAATCCCGTGATTTGGTCCGCGTTCCGCGGCCCGATTTCCGGAGTGGGGATAAAAAACACCAATTTTCACTTAAAATAACTGGTTTTTCGGCCATAACTCAAAATTTTGCTTCGTGTCGTGGGAAATTTTATTGCATATTCGACTAGCCCGCGCGGAGCCCGATCTTTCGACACCCCGCACGTGCGTCTAGCTCGCAAAAAAATATATTGTATTTTCTTCTTTGTCTCATGATGTTAGAGTTTAGTGTTGATAATGTAGTAAGTATACGTCTATTTGGTATAATATCTCAGAAGAAAAGTGGTCCTGCGGCCTTGCGGAGGAGTGGGATCCAACAAACAGTCGAGTTTCGATTCCTGGAAAGGGGAGAAAAAAAAAAACCTTTTTTACTTTCTTAGTTCTTTTTGTTTTTTTTTCTAGTATTTTTTTCTGTTTTTTGTTCTATTTCTTTTCCTTTTTTTTTTTTTTCAAATAAATTTTGAAATTTTTTTTTTCGGGTTAGACGCACGTGTGTGGTATCGTTGGATCGGGCTCGGCGCGGGCTAGCCAAATATGTAATTCTTTTTTCGCAAAAAAAAAAAAAAAAATTGCGAGCTACACGCTCGTGCGTGAAATCGTTGGATCGGGCTCCGCGCGGGCTAGTCGAATATGTAATAAAATTAATAACGACAAGAGACAAAATTTTGAGTTTTGGCCGAAAAACCAGTTTTGAAAAACCAGTGAAAATTGGTGTTTTTCACCCCCACTCCGGAACTCGGGCCACGGATCGCGGACCTGGTCACGGGATTAATTGAGGGCGGTCACTGAGACTAATATAAAATTTAAACGGTTGTAATTGGTCGAAAAATGGCGTTGTAAATGAATTAAATATAGTGAAATTTCGAGAAAATGCAAAATTCGGTTAAGGGTTGATTTTTAGGGGTTGCGATTTGTGTCAAACGATAGTCTCAGTGAGACGGTGAGACAGCCGAGGTGTCCGTGGGAATTTCCAACTCCTGCCTAAACAAAAAAAAAATTAACCTAACCTAACCTAACCTAACCTAACCTAACCTAACCTAACCTAACATAACCCATCGATATTTTCATTGTTATAGGTGCGATTTTGAAGCTGTTTTCAGCTAATTAGACCTAAAAAGGCGGACGCCTATCTTTTGACACAAATCGCAACCCCTCAAAACCAACCCTTATCCGTATTTTGCATTTTTTGTATTTTCTTCAAAATTTCAACATATTTAATTCAATAACTTCGCCATTTTCAGATCAATTTTAACAGTTTTAACTTTATATTAGTCTCAGCAACCGTCCCCTACTAATCCCGTGATTTGGTCCGCGTTCCGCGGCCCGATTTCCGGAGTGGGGATAAAAAACACCAATTTTCACTTAAAATAACTGGTTTTTCGGCCATAACTCAAAATTTTGCTTCGTGTCGTGGGAAATTTTATTGCATATTCGACTAGCCCGCGCGGAGCCCGATCTTTCGACACTCCGCACGTGCGTCTAGCTCGCAAAAAAATATATTGTATTTTCTTCTTTGTCTCATGATGTTAGAGTTTAGTGTTGATAATGTAGTAAGTATACGTCTATTTGGTATAATATCTCAGAAGAAAAGTGGTCCTGCGGCCTTGCGGAGGAGTGGGATCCAACAAACAGTCGAGTTTCGATTCCTGGAAAGGGGAGAAAAAAAAAATCCTTTTTTACTTTCTTAGTTCTTTTTGTTTTTTTTTCTAGTATTTTTTTCTGTTTTTTGTTCTATTTCTTTTCCTTTTTTTTTTTTTTTTCAAATAAATTTTGAAATTTTTTTTTTCGGGTTAGACGCACGTGTGTGGTATCGTTGGATCGGGCTCGGCGCGGGCTAGCCAAATATGTAATTCTTTTTTCGCAAAAAAAAAAAAAAAAAATTGCGAGCTACACGCTCGTGCGTGGTATCGTTGGATCGGGCTCCGCGCGGGCTAGTCGAATATGTAATAAAATTAATAACGACAAGAGACAAAATTTTGAGTTTTGGCCGAAAAACCAGTTTTGAAAAACCAGTGAAAATTGGTGTTTTTCACCCCCACTCCGGAACTCGGGCCACGGATCGCGGACCTGGTCACGGGATTAATTGAGGGCGGTCACTGAGACTAATATAAAATTTAAACGGTTGTAATTGGTCGAAAAATGGCGTTGTAAATGAATTAAATATAGTGAAATTTCGAGAAAATGCAAAATTCGGTTAAGGGTTGATTTTTAGGGGTTGCGATTTGTGTCAAACGATAGTCTCAGTGAGACGGTGAGACAGCCGAGGTGTCCGTGGGAATTTCCAACTCCTGCCTAAACAAAAAAAAAATTAACCTAACCTAACCTAACCTAACCTAACCTAACCTAACCTAACATAACCCATCGATATTTTCATTGTTATAGGTGCGATTTTGAAGCTGTTTTCAGCTAATTAGACCTAAAAAGGCGGACGCCTATCTTTTGACACAAATCGCAACCCCTCAAAACCAACCCTTATCCGTATTTTGCATTTTTTGTATTTTCTTCAAAATTTCAACATATTTAATTCAATAACTTCGCCATTTTCAGATCAATTTTAACAGTTTTAACTTTATATTAGTTTCAGCAACCGTCCCCTACTAATCCCGTGATTTGGTCCGCGTTCCGCGGCCCGATTTCCGGAGTGGGGATAAAAAACACCAATTTTCACTTAAAATAACTGGTTTTTCGGCCATAACTCAAAATTTTGCTTCGTGTCGTGGGAAATTTTATTGCATATTCGACTAGCCCGCGCGGAGCCCGATCTTTCGACACCCCGCACGTGCGTCTAGCTCGCAAAAAAATATATTGTATTTTCTTCTTTGTCTCATGATGTTAGAGTTTAGTGTTGATAATGTAGTAAGTATACGTCTATTTGGTATAATATCTCAGAAGAAAAGTGGTCCTGCGGCCTTGCGGAGGAGTGGGATCCAACAAACAGTCGAGTTTCGATTCCTGGAAAGGGGAGAAAAAAAAAATCCTTTTTTACTTTCTTAGTTCTTTTTGTTTTTTTTTCTAGTATTTTTTTCTGTTTTTTGTTCTATTTCTTTTCCTTTTTTTTTTTTTTTTCAAATAAATTTTGAAATTTTTTTTTTCGGGTTAGACGCACGTGTGTGGTATCGTTGGATCGGGCTCGGCGCGGGCTAGCCAAATATGTAATTCTTTTTTCGCAAAAAAAAAAAAAAAAAAAAATTGCGAGCTACACGCTCGTGCGTGGTATCGTTGGATCGGGCTCCGCGCGGGCTAGTCGAATATGTAATAAAATTAATAACGACAAGAGACAAAATTTTGAGTTTTGGCCGAAAAACCAGTTTTGAAAAACCAGTGAAAATTGGTGTTTTTCACCCCCACTCCGGAACTCGGGCCACGGATCGCGGACCTGGTCACGGGATTAATTGAGGGCGGTCACTGAGACTAATATAAAATTTAAACGGTTGTAATTGGTCGAAAAATGGCGTTGTAAATGAATTAAATATAGTGAAATTTCGAGAAAATGCAAAATTCGGTTAAGGGTTGATTTTTAGGGGTTGCGATTTGTGTCAAACGATAGTCTCAGTGAGACGGTGAGACAGCCGAGGTGTCCGTGGGAATTTCCAACTCCTGCCTAAACAAAAAAAAAATTAACCTAACCTAACCTAACCTAACCTAACCTAACCTAACCTAACCTAACATAACCCATCGATATTTTCATTGTTATAGGTGCGATTTTGAAGCTGTTTTCAGCTAATTAGACCTAAAAAGGCGGACGCCTATCTTTTGACACAAATCGCAACCCCTCAAAACCAACCCTTATCCGTATTTTGCATTTTTTGTATTTTCTTCAAAATTTCAACATATTTAATTCAATAACTTCGCCATTTTCAGATCAATTTTAACAGTTTTAACTTTATATTAGTCTCAGCAACCG
The DNA here is from genome assembly GCA_950005045.1 of Agrotis exclamationis. Classification (NCBI taxonomy): domain Eukaryota; kingdom Metazoa; phylum Arthropoda; class Insecta; order Lepidoptera; family Noctuidae; genus Agrotis; species Agrotis exclamationis. Next base: position 44,182 of record CATLKN010000018.1, on the reverse strand, counting down.
TCCCCTACTAATCCCGTGATTTGGTCCGCGTTCCGCGGCCCGATTTCCGGAGTGGGGATAAAAAACACCAATTTTCACTTAAAATAACTGGTTTTTCGGCCATAACTCAAAATTTTGCTTCGTGTCGTGGGAAATTTTATTGCATATTCGACTAGCCCGCGCGGAGCCCGATCTTTCGACACTCCGCACGTGCGTCTAGCTCGCAAAAAAATATATTGTATTTTCTTCTTTGTCTCATGATGTTAGAGTTTAGTGTTGATAATGTAGTAAGTATACGTCTATTTGGTATAATATCTCAGAAGAAAAGTGGTCCTGCGGCCTTGCGGAGGAGTGGGATCCAACAAACAGTCGAGTTTCGATTCCTGGAAAGGGGAGAAAAAAAAAATCCTTTTTTACTTTCTTAGTTCTTTTTGTTTTTTTTTCTAGTATTTTTTTCTGTTTTTTGTTCTATTTCTTTTCCTTTTTTTTTTTTTTTTCAAATAAATTTTGAATTTTTTTTTTTCGGGTTAGACGCACGTGTGTGGTATCGTTGGATCGGGCTCGGCGCGGGCTAGCCAAATATGTAATTCTTTTTTCGCAAAAAAAAAAAAAAAAAATTGCGAGCTACACGCTCGTGCGTGGTATCGTTGGATCGGGCTCCGCGCGGGCTAGTCGAATATGTAATAAAATTAATAACGACAAGAGACAAAATTTTGAGTTTTGGCCGAAAAACCAGTTTTGAAAAACCAGTGAAAATTGGTGTTTTTCACCCCCACTCCGGAACTCGGGCCACGGATCGCGGACCTGGTCACGGGATTAATTGAGGGCGGTCACTGAGACTAATATAAAATTTAAACGGTTGTAATTGGTCGAAAAATGGCGTTGTAAATGAATTAAATATAGTGAAATTTCGAGAAAATGCAAAATTCGGTTAAGGGTTGATTTTTAGGGGTTGCGATTTGTGTCAAACGATAGTCTCAGTGAGACGGTGAGACAGCCGAGGTGTCCGTGGGAATTTCCAACTCCTGCCTAAACAAAAAAAAAATTAACCTAACCTAACCTAACCTAACCTAACCTAACCTAACATAACCCATCGATATTTTCATTGTTATAGGTGCGATTTTGAAGCTGTTTTCAGCTAATTAGACCTAAAAAGGCGGACGCCTATCTTTTGACACAAATCGCAACCCCTCAAAACCAACCCTTATCCGTATTTTGCATTTTTTGTATTTTCTTCAAAATTTCAACATATTTAATTCAATAACTTCGCCATTTTCAGATCAATTTTAACAGTTTTAACTTTATATTAGTTTCAGCAACCGTCCCCTACTAATCCCGTGATTTGGTCCGCGTTCCGCGGCCCGATTTCCGGAGTGGGGATAAAAAACACCAATTTTCACTTAAAATAACTGGTTTTTCGGCCATAACTCAAAATTTTGCTTCGTGTCGTGGGAAATTTTATTGCATATTCGACTAGCCCGCGCGGAGCCCGATCTTTCGACACCCCGCACGTGCGTCTAGCTCGCAAAAAAATATATTGTATTTTCTTCTTTGTCTCATGATGTTAGAGTTTAGTGTTGATAATGTAGTAAGTATACGTCTATTTGGTATAATATCTCAGAAGAAAAGTGGTCCTGCGGCCTTGCGGAGGAGTGGGATCCAACAAACAGTCGAGTTTCGATTCCTGGAAAGGGGAGAAAAAAAAAATCCTTTTTTACTTTCTTAGTTCTTTTTGTTTTTTTTTCTAGTATTTTTTTCTGTTTTTTGTTCTATTTCTTTTCCTTTTTTTTTTTTTTTCAAATAAATTTTGAAATTTTTTTTTTCGGGTTAGACGCACGTGTGTGGTATCGTTGGATCGGGCTCGGCGCGAGCTAGCCAAATATGTAATTCTTTTTTCGCAAAAAAAAAAAAAAAAAAAAATTGCGAGCTACACGCTCGTGCGTGGTATCGTTGGATCGGGCTCCGCGCGGGCTAGTCGAATATGTAATAAAATTAATAACGACAAGAGACAAAATTTTGAGTTTTGGCCGAAAAACCAGTTTTGAAAAACCAGTGAAAATTGGTGTTTTTCACCCCCACTCCGGAACTCGGGCCACGGATCGCGGACCTGGTCACGGGATTAATTGAGGGCGGTCACTGAGACTAATATAAAATTTAAACGGTTGTAATTGGTCGAAAAATGGCGTTGTAAATGAATTAAATATAGTGAAATTTCGAGAAAATGCAAAATTCGGTTAAGGGTTGATTTTTAGGGGTTGCGATTTGTGTCAAACGATAGTCTCAGTGAGACGGTGAGACAGCCGAGGTGTCCGTGGGAATTTCCAACTCCTGCCTAAACAAAAAAAAAATTAACCTAACCTAACCTAACCTAACCTAACCTAACCTAACATAACCCATCGATATTTTCATTGTTATAGGTGCGATTTTGAAGCTGTTTTCAGCTAATTAGACCTAAAAAGGCGGACGCCTATCTTTTGACACAAATCGCAACCCCTCAAAACCAACCCTTATCCGTATTTTGCATTTTTTGTATTTTCTTCAAAATTTCAACATATTTAATTCAATAACTTCGCCATTTTCAGATCAATTTTAACAGTTTTAACTTTATATTAGTCTCAGCAACCGTCCCCTACTAATCCCGTGATTTGGTCCGCGTTCCGCGGCCCGATTTCCGGAGTGGGGATAAAAAACACCAATTTTCACTTAAAATAACTGGTTTTTCGGCCATAACTCAAAATTTTGCTTCGTGTCGTGGGAAATTTTATTGCATATTCGACTAGCCCGCGCGGAGCCCGATCTTTCGACACCCCGCACGTGCGTCTAGCTCGCAAAAAAATATATTGTATTTTCTTCTTTGTCTCATGATGTTAGAGTTTAGTGTTGATAATGTAGTAAGTATACGTCTATTTGGTATAATATCTCAGAAGAAAAGTGGTCCTGCGGCCTTGCGGAGGAGTGGGATCCAACAAACAGTCGAGTTTCGATTCCTGGAAAGGGGAGAAAAAAAAAATCCTTTTTTACTTTCTTAGTTCTTTTTGTTTTTTTTTCTAGTATTTTTTTCTGTTTTTTGTTCTATTTCTTTTCCTTTTTTTTTTTTTTTTTCAAATAAATTTTGAAATTTTTTTTTTCGGGTTAGACGCACGTGTGTGGTATCGTTGGATCGGGCTCGGCGCGGGCTAGCCAAATACGTAATTCTTTTTTCGCAAAAAAAAAAAAAAAAATTGCGAGCTACACGCTCGTGCGTGAAATCGTTGGATCGGGCTCCGCGCGGGCTAGTCGAATATGTAATAAAATTAATAACGACAAGAGACAAAATTTTGAGTTTTGGCCGAAAAACCAGTTTTGAAAAACCAGTGAAAATTGGTGTTTTTCACCCCCACTCCGGAACTCGGGCCACGGATCGCGGACCTGGTCACGGGATTAATTGAGGGCGGTCACTGAGACTAATATAAAATTTAAACGGTTGTAATTGGTCGAAAAATGGCGTTGTAAATGAATTAAATATAGTGAAATTTCGAGAAAATGCAAAATTCGGTTAAGGGTTGATTTTTAGGGGTTGCGATTTGTGTCAAACGATAGTCTCAGTGAGACGGTGAGACAGCCGAGGTGTCCGTGGGAATTTCCAACTCCTGCCTAAACAAAAAAAAAATTAACCTAACCTAACCTAACCTAACCTAACCTAACCTAACATAACCCATCGATATTTTCATTGTTATAGGTGCGATTTTGAAGCTGTTTTCAGCTAATTAGACCTAAAAAGGCGGACGCCTATCTTTTGACACAAATCGCAACCCCTCAAAACCAACCCTTATCCGTATTTTGCATTTTTTGTATTTTCTTCAAAATTTCAACATATTTAATTCAATAACTTCGCCATTTTCAGATCAATTTTAACAGTTTTAACTTTATATTAGTTTCAGCAACCGTCCCCTACTAATCCCGTGATTTGGTCCGCGTTCCGCGGCCCGATTTCCGGAGTGGGGATAAAAAACACCAATTTTCACTTAAAATAACTGGTTTTTCGGCCATAACTCAAAATTTTGCTTCGTGTCGTGGGAAATTTTATTGCATATTCGACTAGCCCGCGCGGAGCCCGATCTTTCGACACCCCGCACGTGCGTCTAGCTCGCAAAAAAATATATTGTATTTTCTTCTTTGTCTCATGATGTTAGAGTTTAGTGTTGATAATGTAGTAAGTATACGTCTATTTGGTATAATATCTCAGAAGAAAAGTGGTCCTGCGGCCTTGCGGAGGAGTGGGATCCAACAAACAGTCGAGTTTCGATTCCTGGAAAGGGGAGAAAAAAAAAATCCTTTTTTACTTTCTTAATTCTTTTTGTTTTTTTTTCTAGTATTTTTTTCTGTTTTTTGTTCTATTTCTTTTCCTTTTTTTTTTTTTTTTCAAATAAATTTTGAAATTTTTTTTTTCGGGTTAGACGCACGTGTGTGGTATCGTTGGATCGGGCTCGGCGCGGGCTAGCCAAATATGTAATTCTTTTTTCGCAAAAAAAAAAAAAAAAAAATTGCGAGCTACACGCTCGTGCGTGGTATCGTTGGATCGGGCTCCGCGCGGGCTAGTCGAATATGTAATAAAATTAATAACGACAAGAGACAAAATTTTGAGTTTTGGCCGAAAAACCAGTTTTGAAAAACCAGTGAAAATTGGTGTTTTTCACCCCCACTCCGGAACTCGGGCCACGGATCGCGGACCTGGTCACGGGATTAATTGAGGGCGGTCACTGAGACTAATATAAAATTTAAACGGTTGTAATTGGTCGAAAAATGGCGTTGTAAATGAATTAAATATAGTGAAATTTCGAGAAAATGCAAAATTCGGTTAAGGGTTGATTTTTAGGGGTTGCGATTTGTGTCAAACGATAGTCTCAGTGAGACGGTGAGACAGCCGAGGTGTCCGTGGGAATTTCCAACTCCTGCCTAAACAAAAAAAAAATTAACCTAACCTAACCTAACCTAACCTAACCTAACATAACCCATCGATATTTTCATTGTTATAGGTGCGATTTTGAAGCTGTTTTCAGCTAATTAGACCTAAAAAGGCGGACGCCTATCTTTTGACACAAATCGCAACCCCTCAAAACCAACCCTTATCCGTATTTTGCATTTTTTGTATTTTCTTCAAAATTTCAACATATTTAATTCAATAACTTCGCCATTTTCAGATCAATTTTAACAGTTTTAACTTTATATTAGTCTCAGCAACCGTCCCCTACTAATCCCGTGATTTGGTCCGCGTTCCGCGGCCCGATTTCCGGAGTGGGGATAAAAAACACCAATTTTCACTTAAAATAACTGGTTTTTCGGCCATAACTCAAAAATTTGCTTCGTGTCGTGGGAAATTTTATTGCATATTCGACTAGCCCGCGCGGAGCCCGATCTTTCGACACCCCGCACGTGCGTCTAGCTCGCAAAAAAATATATTGTATTTTCTTCTTTGTCTCATGATGTTAGAGTTTAGTGTTGATAATGTAGTAAGTATACGTCTATTTGGTATAATATCTCAGAAGAAAAGTGGTCCTGCGGCCTTGCGGAGGAGTGGGATCCAACAAACAGTCGAGTTTCGATTCCTGGAAAGGGGAGAAAAAAAAAATCCTTTTTTACTTTCTTAGTTCTTTTTGTTTTTTTTCTAGTATTTTTTTCTGTTTTTTGTTCTATTTCTTTTCCTTTTTTTTTTTTTTTTCAAATAAATTTTGAAATTTTTTTTTTCGGGTTAGACGCACGTGTGTGGTATCGTTGGATCGGGCTCGGCGCGGGCTAGCCAAATATGTAATTCTTTTTTCGCAAAAAAAAAAAAAAAAAAATTGCGAGCTACACGCTCGTGCGTGGTATCGTTGGATCGGGCTCCGCGCGGGCTAGTCGAATATGTAATAAAATTAATAACGACAAGAGACAAAATTTTGAGTTTTGGCCGAAAAACCAGTTTTGAAAAACCAGTGAAAATTGGTGTTTTTCACCCCCACTCCGGAACTCGGGCCACGGATCGCGGACCTGGTCACGGGATTAATTGAGGGCGGTCACTGAGACTAATATAAAATTTAAACGGTTGTAATTGGTCGAAAAATGGCGTTGTAAATGAATTAAATATAGTGAAATTTCGAGAAAATGCAAAATTCGTTTAAGGGTTGATTTTTAAGGGTTGCGATTTGTGTCAAACGATAGTCTCAGTGAGACGGTGAGACAGCCGAGGTGTCCGTGGGAATTTCCAACTCCTGCCTAAACAAAAAAAAAATTAACCTAACCTAACCTAACCTAACCTAACCTAACATAACCCATCGATATTTTCATTGTTATAGGTGCGATTTTGAAGCTGTTTTCAGCTAATTAGACCTAAAAAGGCGGACGCCTATCTTTTGACACAAATCGCAACCCCTCAAAACCAACCCTTATCCGTATTTTGCATTTTTTGTATTTTCTTCAAAATTTCAACATATTTAATTCAATAACTTCGCCATTTTCAGATCAATTTTAACAGTTTTAACTTTATATTAGTCTCAGCAACCGTCCCCTACTAATCCCGTGATTTGGTCCGCGTTCCGCGGCCCGATTTCCGGAGTGGGGATAAAAAACACCAATTTTCACTTAAAATAACTGGTTTTTCGGCCATAACTCAAAATTTTGCTTCGTGTTGTGGGAAATTTTATTGCATATTCGACTAGCCCGCGCGGAGCCCGATCTTTCGACACCCCGCACGTGCGTCTAGCTCGCAAAAAAATATATTGTATTTTCTTCTTTGTCTCATGATGTTAGAGTTTAGTGTTGATAATGTAGTAAGTATACGTCTATTTGGTATAATATCTCAGAAGAAAAGTGGTCCTGCGGCCTTGCGGAGGAGTGGGATCCAACAAACAGTCGAGTTTCGATTCCTGGAAAGGGGAGAAAAAAAAAATCCTTTTTTACTTTCTTAGTTCTTTTTGTTTTTTTTTCTAGTATTTTTTTCTGTTTTTTGTTCTATTTCTTTTCCTTTTTTTTTTTTTTTCAAATAAATTTTGAAATTTTTTTTTTCGGGTTAGACGCACGTGTGTGGTATCGTTGGATCGGGCTCGGCGCGGGCTAGCCAAATATGTAATTCTTTTTTCGCAAAAAAAAAAAAAAAAAAAAATTGCGAGCTACACGCTCGTGCGTGGTATCGTTGGATCGGGCTCCGCGCGGGCTAGTCGAATATGTAATAAAATTAATAACGACAAGAGACAAAATTTTGAGTTTTGGCCGAAAAACCAGTTTTGAAAAACCAGTGAAAATTGGTGTTTTTCACCCCCACTCCGGAACTCGGGCCACGGATCGCGGACCTGGTCACGGGATTAATTGAGGGCGGTCACTGAGACTAATATAAAATTTAAACGGTTGTAATTGGTCGAAAAATGGCGTTGTAAATGAATTAAATATAGTGAAATTTCGAGAAAATGCAAAATTCGGTTAAGGGTTGATTTTTAGGGGTTGCGATTTGTGTCAAACGATAGTCTCAGTGAGACGGTGAGACAGCCGAGGTGTCCGTGGGAATTTCCAACTCCTGCCTAAACAAAAAAAAAATTAACCTAACCTAACCTAACCTAACCTAACCTAACCTAACATAACCCATCGATATTTTCATTGTTATAGGTGCGATTTTGAAGCTGTTTTCAGCTAATTAGACCTAAAAAGGCGGACGCCTATCTTTTGACACAAATCGCAACCCCTCAAAACCAACCCTTATCCGTATTTTGCATTTTTTGTATTTTCTTCAAAATTTCAACATATTTAATTCAATAACTTCGCCATTTTCAGATCAATTTTAACAGTTTTAACTTTATATTAGTCTCAGCAACCGTCCCCTACTAATCCCGTGATTTGGTCCGCGTTCCGCGGCCCGATTTCCGGAGTGGGGATAAAAAACACCAATTTTCACTTAAAATAACTGGTTTTTCGGCCATAACTCAAAATTTTGCTTCGTGTCGTGGGAAATTTTATTGCATATTCGACTAGCCCGCGCGGAGCCCGATCTTTCGACACCCCGCACGTGCGTCTAGCTCGCAAAAAAATATATTGTATTTTCTTCTTTGTCTCATGATGTTAGAGTTTAGTGTTGATAATGTAGTAAGTATACGTCTATTTGGTATAATATCTCAGAAGAAAAGTGGTCCTGCGGCCTTGCGGAGGAGTGGGATCCAACAAACAGTCGAGTTTCGATTCCTGGAAAGGGGAGAAAAAAAAAATCCTTTTTTACTTTCTTAGTTCTTTTTGTTTTTTTTTCTAGTATTTTTTTCTGTTTTTTGTTCTATTTCTTTTCCTTTTTTTTTTTTTTCAAATAAATTTTGAAATTTTTTTTTTCGGGTTAGACGCACGTGTGTGGTATCGTTGGATCGGGCTCGGCGCGGGCTAGCCAAATATGTAATTCTTTTTTCGCAAAAAAAAAAAAAAAAAAAAAATTGCGAGCTACACGCTCGTGCGTGGTATCGTTGGATCGGGCTCCGCGCGGGCTAGTCGAATATGTAATAAAATTAATAACGACAAGAGACAAAATTTTGAGTTTTGGCCGAAAAACCAGTTTTGAAAAACCAGTGAAAATTGGTGTTTTTCACCCCCACTCCGGAACTCGGGCCACGGATCGCGGACCTGGTCACGGGATTAATTGAGGGCGGTCACTGAGACTAATATAAAATTTAAACGGTTGTAATTGGTCGAAAAATGGCGTTGTAAATGAATTAAATATAGTGAAATTTCGAGAAAATGCAAAATTCGGTTAAGGGTTGATTTTTAGGGGTTGCGATTTGTGTCAAACGATAGTCTCAGTGAGACGGTGAGACAGCCGAGGTGTCCGTGGGAATTTCCAACTCCTGCCTAAACAAAAAAAAAATTAACCTAACCTAACCTAACCTAACCTAACCTAACCTAACATAACCCATCGATATTTTCATTGTTATAGGTGCGATTTTGAAGCTGTTTTCAGCTAATTAGACCTAAAAAGGCGGACGCCTATCTTTTGACACAAATCGCAACCCCTCAAAACCAACCCTTATCCGTATTTTGCATTTTTTGTATTTTCTTCAAAATTTCAACATATTTAATTCAATAACTTCGCCATTTTCAGATCAATTTTAACAGTTTTAACTTTATATTAGTCTCAGCAACCGTCCCCTACTAATCCCGTGATTTGGTCCGCGTTCCGCGGCCCGATTTCCGGAGTGGGGATAAAAAACACCAATTTTCACTTAAAATAACTGGTTTTTCGGCCATAACTCAAAATTTTGCTTCGTGTCGTGGGAAATTTTATTGCATATTCGACTAGCCCGCGCGGAGCCCGATCTTTCGACACCCCGCACGTGCGTCTAGCTCGCAAAAAAATATATTGTATTTTCTTCTTTGTCTCATGATGTTAGAGTTTAGTGTTGATAATGTAGTAAGTATACGTCTATTTGGTATAATATCTCAGAAGAAAAGTGGTCCTGCGGCCTTGCGGAGGAGTGGGATCCAACAAACAGTCGAGTTTCGATTCCTGGAAAGGGGAGAAAAAAAAAATCCTTTTTTACTTTCTTAGTTCTTTTTGTTTTTTTTTCTAGTATTTTTTTCTGTTTTTTGTTCTATTTCTTTTCCTTTTTTTTTTTTTTTCAAATAAATTTTGAAATTTTTTTTTTCGGGTTAGACGCACGTGTGTGGTATCGTTGGATCGGGCTCGGCGCGGGCTAGCCAAATATGTAATTCTTTTTTCGCAAAAAAAAAAAAAAAAAAAAAAATTGCGAGCTACACGCTCGTGCGTGGTATCGTTGGATCGGGCTCCGCGCGGGCTAGTCGAATATGTAATAAAATTAATAACGACAAGAGACAAAATTTTGAGTTTTGGCCGAAAAACCAGTTTTGAAAAACCAGTGAAATTTGGTGTTTTTCACCCCCACTCCGGAACTCGGGCCACGGATCGCGGACCTGGTCACGGGATTAATTGAGGGCGGTCACTGAGACTAATATAAAATTTAAACGGTTGTAATTGGTCGAAAAATGGCGTTGTAAATGAATTAAATATAGTGAAATTTCGAGAAAATGCAAAATTCGGTTAAGGGTTGATTTTTAGGGGTTGCGATTTGTGTCAAACGATAGTCTCAGTGAGACGGTGAGACAGCCGAGGTGTCCGTGGGAATTTCCAACTCCTGCCTAAACAAAAAAAAAATTAACCTAACCTAACCTAACCTAACCTAACATAACCCATCGATATTTTCATTGTTATAGGTGCGATTTTGAAGCTGTTTTCAGCTAATTAGACCTAAAAAGGCGGACGCCTATCTTTTGACACAAATCGCAACCCCTCAAAACCAACCCTTATCCGTATTTTGCATTTTTTGTATTTTCTTCAAAATTTCAACATATTTAATTCAATAACTTCGCCATTTTCAGATCAATTTTAACAGTTTTAACTTTATATTAGTCTCAGCAACCGTCCCCTACTAATCCCGTGATTTGGTCCGCGTTCCGCGGCCCGATTTCCGGAGTGGGGATAAAAAACACCAATTTTCACTTAAAATAACTGGTTTTTCGGCCATAACTCAAAATTTTGCTTCGTGTCGTGGGAAATTTTATTGCATATTCGACTAGCCCGCGCGGAGCCCGATCTTTCGACACCCCGCACGTGCGTCTAGCTCGCAAAAAAATATATTGTATTTTCTTCTTTGTCTCATGATGTTAGAGTTTAGTGTTGATAATGTAGTAAGTATACGTCTATTTGGTATAATATCTCAGAAGAAAAGTGGTCCTGCGGCCTTGCGGAGGAGTGGGATCCAACAAACAGTCGAGTTTCGATTCCTGGAAAGGGGAGAAAAAAAAATCCTTTTTTACTTTCTTAGTTCTTTTTGTTTTTTTTTCTAGTATTTTTTTCTGTTTTTTGTTCTATTTCTTTTCCTTTTTTTTTTTTTTTTCAAATAAATTTTGAAATTTTTTTTTTCGGGTTAGACGCACGTGTGTGGTATCGTTGGATCGGGCTCGGCGCGGGCTAGCCAAATATGTAATTCTTTTTTCGCAAAAAAAAAAAAAAAAAAAAAAATTGCGAGCTACACGCTCGTGCGTGGTATCGTTGGATCGGGCTCCGCGCGGGCTAGTCGAATATGTAATAAAATTAATAACGACAAGAGACAAAATTTTGAGTTTTGGCCGAAAAACCAGTTTTGAAAAACCAGTGAAATTTGGTGTTTTTCACCCCCACTCCGGAACTCGGGCCACGGATCGCGGACCTGGTCACGGGATTAATTGAGGGCGGTCACTGAGACTAATATAAAATTTAAACGGTTGTAATTGGTCGAAAAATGGCGTTGTAAATGAATTAAATATAGTGAAATTTCGAGAAAATGCAAAATTCGGTTAAGGGTTGATTTTTAGGGGTTGCGATTTGTGTCAAACGATAGTCTCAGTGAGACGGTGAGACAGCCGAGGTGTCCGTGGGAATTTCCAACTCCTGCCTAAACAAAAAAAAAAATAACCTAACCTAACCTAACCTAACCTAACCTAACCTAACATAACCCATCGATATTTTCATTGTTATAGGTGCGATTTTGAAGCTGTTTTCAGCTAATTAGACCTAAAAAGGCGGACGCCTATCTTTTGACACAAATCGCAACCCCTCAAAACCAACCCTTATCCGTATTTTGCATTTTTTGTATTTTCTTCAAAATTTCAACATATTTAATTCAATAACTTCGCCATTTTCAGATCAATTTTAACAGTTTTAACTTTATATTAGTCTCAGCAACCGTCCCCTACTAATCCCGTGATTTGGTCCGCGTTCCGCGGCCCGATTTCCGGAGTGGGGATAAAAAACACCAATTTTCACTTAAAATAACTGGTTTTTCGGCCATAACTCAAAATTTTGCTTCGTGTCGTGGGAAATTTTATTGCATATTCGACTAGCCCGCGCGGAGCCCGATCTTTCGACACCCCGCACGTGCGTCTAGCTCGCAAAAAAATATATTGTATTTTCTTCTTTGTCTCATGATGTTAGAGTTTAGTGTTGATAATGTAGTAAGTATACGTCTATTTGGTATAATATCTCAGAAGAAAAGTGGTCCTGCGGCCTTGCGGAGGAGTGGGATCCAACAAACAGTCGAGTTTCGATTCCTGGAAAGGGGAGAAAAAAAAAATCCTTTTTTACTTTCTTAGTTCTTTTTGTTTTTTTTTCTAGTATTTTTTTCTGTTTTTTGTTCTATTTCTTTTCCTTTTTTTTTTTTTTTTCAAATAAATTTTGAAATTTTTTTTTTCGGGTTAGACGCACGTGTGTGGTATCGTTGGATCGGGCTCGGCGCGGGCTAGCCAAATATGTAATTCTTTTTTCGCAAAAAAAAAAAAAAAAATTGCGAGCTACACGCTCGTGCGTGGTATCGTTGGATCGGGCTCCGCGCGGGCTAGTCGAATATGTAATAAAATTAATAACGACAAGAGACAAAATTTTGAGTTTTGGCCGAAAAACCAGTTTTGAAAAACCAGTGAAAATTGGTGTTTTTCACCCCCACTCCGGAACTCGGGCCACGGATCGCGGACCTGGTCACGGGATTAATTGAGGGCGGTCACTGAGACTAATATAAAATTTAAACGGTTGTAATTGGTCGAAAAATGGCGTTGTAAATGAATTAAATATAGTGAAATTTCGAGAAAATGCAAAATTCGGTTAAGGGTTGATTTTTAGGGGTTGCGATTTGTGTCAAACGATAGTCTCAGTGAGACGGTGAGACAGCCGAGGTGTCCGTGGGAATTTCCAACTCCTGCCTAAACAAAAAAAAAATTAACCTAACCCAACCTAACCTAACCTAACATAACCCATCGATATTTTCATTGTTATAGGTGCGATTTTGAAGCTGTTTTCAGCTAATTAGACCTAAAAAGGCGGACGCCTATCTTTTGACACAAATCGCAACCCCTCAAAACCAACCCTTATCCGTATTTTGCATTTTTTGTATTTTCTTCAAAATTTCAACATATTTAATTCAATAACTTCGCCATTTTCAGATCAATTTTAACAGTTTTAACTTTATATTAGTCTCAGCAACCGTCCCCTACTAATCCCGTGATTTGGTCCGCGTTCCGCGGCCCGATTTCCGGAGTGGGGATAAAAAACACCAATTTTCACTTAAAATAACTGGTTTTTCGGCCATAACTCAAAATTTTGCTTCGTGTCGTGGGAAATTTTATTGCATATTCGACTAGCCCGCGCGGAGCCCGATCTTTCGACACCCCGCACGTGCGTCTAGCTCGCAAAAAAATATATTGTATTTTCTTCTTTGTCTCATGATGTTAGAGTTTAGTGTTGATAATGTAGTAAGTATACGTCTATTTGGTATAATATCTCAGAAGAAAAGTGGTCCTGCGGCCTTGCGGAGGAGTGGGATCCAACAAACAGTCGAGTTTCGATTCCTGGAAAGGGGAGAAAAAAAAAATCCTTTTTTACTTTCTTAGTTCTTTTTGTTTTTTTTTCTAGTATTTTTTTCTGTTTTTTGTTCTATTTCTTTTCCTTTTTTTTTTTTTTTCAAATAAATTTTGAATTATTTTTTTTCGGGTTAGACGCACGTGTGTGGTATCGTTGGATCGGGCTCGGCGCGGGCTAGCCAAATATGTAATTCTTTTTTCGCAAAAAAAAAAAAAAAAAAATTGCGAGCTACACGCTCGTGCGTGGTATCGTTGGATCGGGCTCCGCGCGGGCTAGTCGAATATGTAATAAAATTAATAACGACAAGAGACAAAATTTTGAGTTTTGGCCGAAAAACCAGTTTTGAAAAACCAGTGAAAATTGGTGTTTTTCACCCCCACTCCGGAACTCGGGCCACGGATCGCGGACCTGGTCACGGGATTAATTGAGGGCGGTCACTGAGACTAATATAAAATTTAAACGGTTGTAATTGGTCGAAAAATGGCGTTGTAAATGAATTAAATATAGTGAAATTTCGAGAAAATGCAAAATTCGGTTAAGGGTTGATTTTTAGGGGTTGCGATTTGTGTCAAACGATAGTCTCAGTGAGACGGTGAGACAGCCGAGGTGTCTGTGGGAATTTCCAACTCCTGCCTAAACAAAAAAAAAATTAACCTAACCTAACCTAACCTAACCTAACATAACCCATCGATATTTTCATTGTTATAGGTGCGATTTTGAAGCTGTTTTCAGCTAATTAGACCTAAAAAGGCGGACGCCTATCTTTTGACACAAATCGCAACCCCTCAAAACCAACCCTTATCCGTATTTTGCATTTTTTGTATTTTCTTCAAAATTTCAACATATTTAATTCAATAACTTCGCCATTTTCAGATCAATTTTAACAGTTTTAACTTTATATTAGTCTCAGCAACCGTCCCCTACTAATACCGTGATTTGGTCCGCGTTCCGCGGCCCGATTTCCGGAGTGGGGATAAAAAACACCAATTTTCACTTAAAATAACTGGTTTTTCGGCCATAACTCAAAATTTTGCTTCGTGTCGTGGGAAATTTTATTGCATATTCGACTAGCCCGCGCGGAGCCCGATCTTTCGACACCCCGCACGTGCGTCTAGCTCGCAAAAAAATATATTGTATTTTCTTCTTTGTCTCATGATGTTAGAGTTTAGTGTTGATAATGTAGTAAGTATACGTCTATTTGGTATAATATCTCAGAAGAAAAGTGGTCCTGCGGCCTTGCGGAGGAGTGGGATCCAACAAACAGTCGAGTTTCGATTCCTGGAAAGGGGAGAAAAAAAAAATCCTTTTTTACTTTCTTAGTTCTTTTTGTTTTTTTTTCTAGTATTTTTTTCTGTTTTTTGTTCTATTTCTTTTCCTTTTTTTTTTTTTTTCAAATAAATTTTGATTTTTTTTTTTCGGGTTAGACGCACGTGTGTGGTATCGTTGGATCGGGCTCGGCGCGGGCTAGCCAAATATGTAATTCTTTTTTCGCAAAAAAAAAAAAAAAAAAAATTGCGAGCTACACGCTCGTGCGTGGTATCGTTGGATCGGGCTCCGCGCGGGCTAGTCGAATATGTAATAAAATTAATAACGACAAGAGACAAAATTTTGAGTTTTGGCCGAAAAACCAGTTTTGAAAAACCAGTGAAAATTGGTGTTTTTCACCCCCACTCCGGAACTCGGGCCACGGATCGCGGACCTGGTCACGGGATTAATTGAGGGCGGTCACTGAGACTAATATAAAATTTAAACGGTTGTAATTGGTCGAAAAATGGCGTTGTAAATGAATTAAATATAGTGAAATTTCGAGAAAATGCAAAATTCGGTTAAGGGTTGATTTTTAGGGGTTGCGATTTGTGTCAAACGATAGTCTCAGTGAGACGGTGAGACAGCCGAGGTGTCCGTGGGAATTTCCAACTCCTGCCTAAACAAAAAAAAAATTAACCTAACCTAACCTAACCTAACCTAACCTAACATAACCCATCGATATTTTCATTGTTACCTATAGGTGCGATTTTGAAGCTGTTTTCAGCTAATTAGACCTAAAAAGGCGGACGCCTATCTTTTGACACAAATCGCAACCCCTCAAAACCAACCCTTATCCGTATTTTGCATTTTTTGTATTTTCTTCAAAATTTCAACATATTTAATTCAATAACTTCGCCATTTTCAGATCAATTTTAACAGTTTTAACTTTATATTAGTCTCAGCAACCGTCCCCTACTAATCCCGTGATTTGGTCCGCGTTCCGCGGCCCGATTTCCGGAGTGGGGATAAAAAACACCAATTTTCACTTAAAATAACTGGTTTTTCGGCCATAACTCAAAATTTTGCTTCGTGTCGTGGGAAATTTTATTGCATATTCGACTAGCCCGCGCGGAGCCCGATCTTTCGACACCCCGCACGTGCGTCTAGCTCGCAAAAAAATATATTGTATTTTCTTCTTTGTCTCATGATGTTAGAGTTTAGTGTTGATAATGTAGTAAGTATACGTCTATTTGGTATAATATCTCAGAAGAAAAGTGGTCCTGCGGCCTTGCGGAGGAGTGGGATCCAACAAACAGTCGAGTTTCGATTCCTGGAAAGGGGAGAAAAAAAAAAACCTTTTTTACTTTCTTAGTTCTTTTTGTTTTTTTTTTCTAGTATTTTTTTCTGTTTTTTGTTCTATTTCTTTTCCTTTTTTTTTTTTTCAAATAAATTTTGAAATTTTTTTTTTCGGGTTAGACGCACGTGTGTGGTATCGTTGGATCGGGCTCGGCGCGGGCTAGCCAAATATGTAATTCTTTTTTCGCAAAAAAAAAAAAAAAAAAAAAATTGCGATCTACACGCTCGTGCGTGGTGTCGTTGGATCGGGCTCCGCGCGGGCTAGTCGAATATGTAATAAAATTAATAACGACAAGAGACAAAATTTTGAGTTTTGGCCGAAAAACCAGTTTTGAAAAACCAGTGAAAATTGGTGTTTTTCACCCCCACTCCGGAACTCGGGCCACGGATCGCGGACCTGGTCACGGGATTAATTGAGGGCGGTCACTGAGACTAATATAAAATTTAAACGGTTGTAATTGGTCGAAAAATGGCGTTGTAAATGAATTAAATATAGTGAAATTTCGAGAAAATGCAAAATTCGGTTAAGGGTTGATTTTTAGGGGTTGCGATTTGTGTCAAACGATAGTCTCAGTGAGACGGTGAGACAGCCGAGGTGTCCGTGGGAATTTCCAACTCCTGCCTAAACAAAAAAAAAATTAACCTAACCTAACCTAACCTAACCTAACCTAACCTAACATAACCCATCGATATTTTCATTGTTATAGGTGCGATTTTGAAGCTGTTTTCAGCTAATTAGACCTAAAAAGGCGGACGCCTATCTTTTGACACAAATCGCAACCCCTCAAAACCAACCCTTATCCGTATTTTGCATTTTTTGTATTTTCTTCAAAATTTCAACATATTTAATTCAATAACTTCGCCATTTTCAGATCAATTTTAACAGTTTTAACTTTATATTAGTCTCAGCAACCGTCCCCTACTAATCCCGTGATTTGGTCCGCGTTCCGCGGCCCGATTTCCGGAGTGGGGATAAAAAACACCAATTTTCACTTAAAATAACTGGTTTTTCGGCCATAACTCAAAATTTTGCTTCGTGTCGTGGGAAATTTTATTGCATATTCGACTAGCCCGCGCGGAGCCCGATCTTTCGACACCCCGCACGTGCGTCTAGCTCGCAAAAAAATATATTGTATTTTCTTCTTTGTCTCATGATGTTAGAGTTTAGTGTTGATAATGTAGTAAGTATACGTCTATTTGGTATAATATCTCAGAAGAAAAGTGGTCCTGCGGCCTTGCGGAGGAGTGGGATCCAACAAACAGTCGAGTTTCGATTCCTGGAAAGGGGAGAAAAAAAAAATCCTTTTTTACTTTCTTAATTCTTTTTGTTTTTTTTTCTAGTATTTTTTTCTGTTTTTTGTTCTATTTCTTTTCCTTTTTTTTTTTTTTTCAAATAAATTTTGAAATTTTTTTTTCGGGTTAGACGCACGTGTGTGCTATCGTTGGATCGGGCTCGGCGCGGGCTAGCCAAATATGTAATTCTTTTTTCGCAAAAAAAAAAAAAAAAAATTGCGAGCTACACGCTCGTGCGTGGTATCGTTGGATCGGGCTCCGCGCGGGCTAGTCGAATATGTAATAAAATTAATAACGACAAGAGACAAAATTTTGAGTTTTGGCCGAAAAACCAGTTTTGAAAAACCAGTGAAAATTGGTGTTTTTCACCCCCACTCCGGAACTCGGGCCACGGATCGCGGACCTAGTCACGGGATTAATTGAGGGCGGTCACTGAGACTAATATAAAATTTAAACGGTTGTAATTGGTCGAAAAATGGCGTTGTAAATGAATTAAATATAGTGAAATTTCGAGAAAATGCAAAATTCGGTTAAGGGTTGATTTTTAGGGGTTGCGATTTGTGTCAAACGATAGTCTCAGTGAGACGGTGAGACAGCCGAGGTGTCCGTGGGAATTTCCAACTCCTGCCTAAACAAAAAAAAAATTAACCTAACCTAACCTAACCTAACCTAACCTAACCTAACCTAACATAACCCATCGATATTTTCATTGTTATAGGTGCGATTTTGAAGCTGTTTTCAGCTAATTAGACCTAAAAAGGCGGACGCCTATCTTTTGACACAAATCGCAACCCCTCAAAACCAACCCTTATCCGTATTTTGCATTTTTTGTATTTTCTTCAAAATTTCAACATATTTAATTCAATAACTTCGCCATTTTCAGATCAATTTTAACAGTTTTAACTTTATATTAGTCTCAGCAACCGTCCCCTACTAATCCCGTGATTTGGTCCGCGTTCCGCGGCCCGATTTCCGGAGTGGGGATAAAAAACACCAATTTTCACTTAAAATAACTGGTTTTTCGGCCATAACTCAAAATTTTGCTTCGTGTCGTGGGAAATTTTATTGCATATTCGACTAGCCCGCGCGGAGCCCGATCTTTCGACACCCCGCACGTGCGTCTAGCTCGCAAAAAAATATATTGTATTTTCTTCTTTGTCTCATGATGTTAGAGTTTAGTGTTGATAATGTAGTAAGTATACGTCTATTTGGTATAATATCTCAGAAGAAAAGTGGTCCTGCGGCCTTGCGGAGGAGTGGGATCCAACAAACAGTCGAGTTTCGATTCCTGGAAAGGGGAGAAAAAAAAAAACCTTTTTTACTTTCTTAGTTCTTTTTGTTTTTTTTTCTAGTATTTTTTTCTGTTTTTTGTTCTATTTCTTTTCCTTTTTTTTTTTTTTTCAAATAAATTTTGAAATTTTTTTTTTCGGGTTAGACGCACGTGTGTGGTATCGTTGGATCGGGCTCGGCGCGGGCTAGCCAAATATGTAATTCTTTTTTCGCAAAAAAAAAAAAAAAAATTGCGATCTACACGCTCGTGCGTGGTATCGTTGGATCGGGCTCCGCGCTGGCTAGTCGAATATGTAATAAAATTAATAACGACAAGAGACAAAATTTTGAGTTTTGGCCGAAAAACCAGTTTTGAAAAACCAGTGAAAATTGGTGTTTTTCACCCCCACTCCGGAACTCGGGCCACGGATCGCGGACCTGGTCACGGGATTAATTGAGGGCGGTCACTGAGACTAATATAAAATTTAAACGGTTGTAATTGGTCGAAAAATGGCGTTGTAAATGAATTAAATATAGTGAAATTTCGAGAAAATGCAAAATTCGGTTAAGGGTTGATTTTTAGGGGTTGCGATTTGTGTCAAACGATAGTCTCAGTGAGACGGTGAGACAGCCGAGGTGTCCGTGGGAATTTCCAACTCCTGCCTAAACAAAAAAAAAAATTAACCTAACCTAACCTAACCTAACCTAACCTAACCTAACATAACCCATCGATATTTTCATTGTTATAGGTGCGATTTTGAAGCTGTTTTCAGCTAATTAGACCTAAAAAGGCGGACGCCTATCTTTTGACACAAATCGCAACCCCTCAAAACCAACCCTTATCCGTATTTTGCATTTTTTGTATTTTCTTCAAAATTTCAACATATTTAATTCAATAACTTCGCCATTTTCAGATCAATTTTAACAGTTTTAACTTTATATTAGTCTCAGCAACCGTCCCCTACTAATCCCGTGATTTGGTCCGCGTTCCGCGGCCCGATTTCCGGAGTGGGGATAAAAAACACCAATTTTCACTTAAAATAACTGGTTTTTCGGCCATAACTCAAAATTTTGCTTCGTGTCGTGGGAAATTTTATTGCATATTCGACTAGCCCGCGCGGAGCCCGATCTTTCGACACCCCGCACGTGCGTCTAGCTCGCAAAAAAATATATTGTATTTTCTTCTTTGTCTCATGATGTTAGAGTTTAGTGTTGATAATGTAGTAAGTATACGTCTATTTGGTATAATATCTCAGAAGAAAAGTGGTCCTGCGGCCTTGCGGAGGAGTGGGATCCAACAAACAGTCGAGTTTCGATTCCTGGAAAGGGGAGAAAAAAAAAATCCTTTTTTACTTTCTTAGTTCTTTTTGTTTTTTTTTCTAGTATTTTTTTCTGTTTTTTGTTCTATTTCTTTTCCTTTTTTTTTTTTTTTCAAATAAATTTTGAAATTTTTTTTTTCCGGTTAGACGCACGTGTGTGGTATCGTTGGATCGGGCTCGGCGCGGGCTAGCCAAATATGTAATTCTTTTTTCGCAAAAAAAAAAAAAAAAAAAAAATTGCGAGCTACACGCTCGTGCGTGGTATCGTTGGATCGGGCTCCGCGCGGGCTAGTCGAATATGTAATAAAATTAATAACGACAAGAGACAAAATTTTGAGTTTTGGCCGAAAAACCAGTTTTGAAAAACCAGTGAAAATTGGTGTTTTTCACCCCCACTCCGGAACTCGGGCCACGGATCGCGGACCTGGTCACGGGATTAATTGAGGGCGGTCACTGAGACTAATATAAAATTTAAACGGTTGTAATTGGTCGAAAAATGGCGTTGTAAATGAATTAAATATAGTGAAATTTCGAGAAAATGCAAAATTCGGTTAAGGGTTGATTTTTAGGGGTTGCGATTTGTGTCAAACGATAGTCTCAGTGAGACGGTGAGACAGCCGAGGTGTCCGTGGGAATTTCCAACTCCTGCCTAAACAAAAAAAAAATTAACCTAACCTAACCTAACCTAACCTAACCTAACCTAACCTAACATAACCCATCGATATTTTCATTGTTATAGGTGCGATTTTGAAGCTGTTTTCAGCTAATTAGACCTAAAAAGGCGGACGCCTATCTTTTGACACAAATCGCAACCCCTCAAAACCAACCCTTATCCGTATTTTGCATTTTTTGTATTTTCTTCAAAATTTCAACATATTTAATTCAATAACTTCGCCATTTTCAGATCAATTTTAACAGTTTTAACTTTATATTAGTCTCAGCAACCGTCCCCTACTAATCCCGTGATTTGGTCCGCGTTCCGCGGCCCGATTTCCGGAGTGGGGATAAAAAACACCAATTTTCACTTAAAATAACTGGTTTTTCGGCCATAACTCAAAATTTTGCTTCGTGTCGTGGGAAATTTTATTGCATATTCGACTAGCCCGCGCGGAGCCCGATCTTTCGACACCCCGCACGTGCGTCTAGCTCGCAAAAAAATATATTGTATTTTCTTCTTTGTCTCATGATGTTAGAGTTTAGTGTTGATAATGTAGTAAGTATACGTCTATTTGGTATAATATCTCAGAAGAAAAGTGGTCCTGCGGCCTTGCGGAGGAGTGGGATCCAACAAACAGTCGAGTTTCGATTCCTGGAAAGGGGAGAAAAAAAAAATCCTTTTTTACTTTCTTAGTTCTTTTTGTTTTTTTTTCTAGTATTTTTTTCTGTTTTTTGTTCTATTTCTTTTCCTTTTTTTTTTTTTTTTCAAATAAATTTTGAAATTTTTTTTTTCGGGTTAGACGCACGTGTGTGGTATCGTTGGATCGGGCTCGGCGCGAGCTAGCCAAATATGTAATTCTTTTTTCGCAAAAAAAAAAAAAAAAAAAATTGCGAGCTACACGCTCGTGCGTGGTATCGTTGGATCGGGCTCCGCGCGGGCTAGTCGAATATGTAATAAAATTAATAACGACAAGAGACAAAATTTTGAGTTTTGGCCGAAAAACCAGTTTTGAAAAACCAGTGAAAATTGGTGTTTTTCACCCCCACTCCGGAACTCGGGCCACGGATCGCGGACCTGGTCACGGGATTAATTGAGGGCGGTCACTGAGACTAATATAAAATTTAAACGGTTGTAATTGGTCGAAAAATGGCGTTGTAAATGAATTAAATATAGTGAAATTTCGAGAAAATGCAAAATTCGGTTAAGGGTTGATTTTTAGGGGTTGCGATTTGTGTCAAACGATAGTCTCAGTGAGACGGTGAGACAGCCGAGGTGTCCGTGGGAATTTCCAACTCCTGCCTAAACAAAAAAAAAATTAACCTAACCTAACCTAACCTAACCTAACATAACCCATCGATATTTTCATTGTTATAGGTGCGATTTTGAAGCTGTTTTCAGCTAATTAGACCTAAAAAGGCGGACGCCTATCTTTTGACACAAATCGCAACCCCTCAAAACCAACCCTTATCCGTATTTTGCATTTTTTGTATTTTCTTCAAAATTTCAACATATTTAATTCAATAACTTCGCCATTTTCAGATCAATTTTAACAGTTTTAACTTTATATTAGTCTCAGCAACCGTCCCCTACTAATCCCGTGATTTGGTCCGCGTTCCGCGGCCCGATTTCCGGAGTGGGGATAAAAAACACCAATTTTCACTTAAAATAACTGGTTTTTCGGCCATAACTCAAAATTTTGCTTCGTGTCGTGGGAAATTTTATTGCATATTCGACTAGCCCGCGCGGAGCCCGATCTTTCGACACCCCGCACGTGCGTCTAGCTCGCAAAAAAATATATTGTATTTTCTTCTTTGTCTCATGATGTTAGAGTTTAGTGTTGATAATGTAGTAAGTATACGTCTATTTGGTATAATATCTCAGAAGAAAAGTGGTCCTGCGGCCTTGCGGAGGAGTGGGATCCAACAAACAGTCGAGTTTCGATTCCTGGAAAGGGGAGAAAAAAAAAATCCTTTTTTACTTTCTTAGTTCTTTTTGTTTTTTTTTCTAGTATTTTTTTCTGTTTTTTGTTCTATTTCTTTTCCTTTTTTTTTTTTTTTCAAATAAATTTTGAAATTTTTTTTTTCGGGTTAGACGCACGTGTGTGGTATCGTTGGATCGGGCTCGGCGCGGGCTAGCCAAATATGTAATTCTTTTTTCGCAAAAAAAAAAAAAAAAAAAAATTGCGAGCTACACGCTCGTGCGTGGTATCGTTGGATCGGGCTCCGCGCGGGCTAGTCGAATATGTAATAAAATTAATAACGACAAGAGACAAAATTTTGAGTTTTGGCCGAAAAACCAGTTTTGAAAAACCAGTGAAAATTGGTGTTTTTCACCCCCACTCCGGAACTCGGGCCACGGATCGCGGACCTGGTCACGGGATTAATTGAGGGCGGTCACTGAGACTAATATAAAATTTAAACGGTTGTAATTGGTCGAAAAATGGCGTTGTAAATGAATTAAATATAGTGAAATTTCGAGAAAATGCAAAATTCGGTTAAGGGTTGATTTTTAGGGGTTGCGATTTGTGTCAAACGATAGTCTCAGTGAGACGGTGAGACAGCCGAGGTGTCCGTGGGAATTTCCAACTCCTGCCTAAACAAAAAAAAAATTAACCTAACCTAACCTAACCTAACCTAACCTAACCTAACATAACCCATCGATATTTTCATTGTTATAGGTGCGATTTTGAAGCTGTTTTCAGCTAATTAGACCTAAAAAGGCGGACGCCTATCTTTTGACACAAATCGCAACCCCTCAAAACCAACCCTTATCCGTATTTTGCATTTTTTGTATTTTCTTCAAAATTTCAACATATTTAATTCAATAACTTCGCCATTTTCAGATCAATTTTAACAGTTTTAACTTTATATTAGTCTCAGCAACCGTCCCCTACTAATCCCGTGATTTGGTCCGCGTTCCGCGGCCCGATTTCCGGAGTGGGGATAAAAAACACCAATTTTCACTTAAAATAACTGGTTTTTCGGCCATAACTCAAAATTTTGCTTCGTGTCGTGGGAAATTTTATTGCATATTCGACTAGCCCGCGCGGAGCCCGATCTTTCGACACCCCGCACGTGCGTCTAGCTCGCAAAAAAATATATTGTATTTTCTTCTTTGTCTCATGATGTTAGAGTTTAGTGTTGATAATGTAGTAAGTATACGTCTATTTGGTATAATATCTCAGAAGAAAAGTGGTCCTGCGGCCTTGCGGAGGAGTGGGATCCAACAAACAGTCGAGTTTCGATTCCTGGAAAGGGGAGAAAAAAAAAATCCTTTTTTACTTTCTTAGTTCTTTTTGTTTTTTTTTCTAGTATTTTTTTCTGTTTTTTGTTCTATTTCTTTTCCTTTTTTTTTTTTTTTCAAATAAATTTTGTTTTTCGGGTTAGACGCACGTGTGTGGTATCGTTGGATCGGGCTCGGCGCGAGCTAGCCAAATATGTAATTCTTTTTTCGCAAAAAAAAAAAAAAAAAAAAATTGCGAGCTACACGCTCGTGCGTGGTATCGTTGGATCGGGCTCCGCGCGGGCTAGTCGAATATGTAATAAAATTAATAACGACAAGAGACAAAATTTTGAGTTTTGGCCGAAAAACCAGTTTTGAAAAACCAGTGAAAATTGGTGTTTTTCACCCCCACTCCGGAACTCGGGCCACGGATCGCGGACCTGGTCACGGGATTAATTGAGGGCGGTCACTGAGACTAATATAAAATTTAAACGGTTGTAATTGGTCGAAAAATGGCGTTGTAAATGAATTAAATATAGTGAAATTTCGAGAAAATGCAAAATTCGGTTAAGGGTTGATTTTTAGGGGTTGCGATTTGTGTCAAACGATAGTCTCAGTGAGACGGTGAGACAGCCGAGGTGTCCGTGGGAATTTCCAACTCCTGCCTAAACAAAAAAAAAAATTAACCTAACCTAACCTAACCTAACCTAACCTAACATAACCCATCGATATTTTCATTGTTATAGGTGCGATTTTGAAGCTGTTTTCAGCTAATTAGACCTAAAAAGGCGGACGCCTATCTTTTGACACAAATCGCAACCCCTCAAAACCAACCCTTATCCGTATTTTGCATTTTTTGTATTTTCTTCAAAATTTCAACATATTTAATTCAATAACTTCGCCATTTTCAGATCAATTTTAACAGTTTTAACTTTATATTAGTCTCAGCAACCGTCCCCTACTAATCCCGTGATTTGGTCCGCGTTCCGCGGCCCGATTTCCGGAGTGGGGATAAAAAACACCAATTTTCACTTAAAATAACTGGTTTTTCGGCCATAACTCAAAATTTTGCTTCGTGTCGTGGGAAATTTTATTGCATATTCGACTAGCCCGCGCGGAGCCCGATCTTTCGACACCCCGCACGTGCGTCTAGCTCGCAAAAAAATATATTGTATTTTCTTCTTTGTCTCATGATGTTAGAGTTTAGTGTTGATAATGTAGTAAGTATACGTCTATTTGGTATAATATCTCAGAAGAAAAGTGGTCCTGCGGCCTTGCGGAGGAGTGGGATCCAACAAACAGTCGAGTTTCGATTCCTGGAAAGGGGAGAAAAAAAAAAACCTTTTTTACTTTCTTAGTTCTTTTTGTTTTTTTTTCTAGTATTTTTTTCTGTTTTTTGTTCTATTTCTTTTCCTTTTTTTTTTTTTTCAAATAAATTTTGAAATTTTTTTTTTCGGGTTAGACGCACGTGTGTGGTATCGTTGGATCGGGCTCGGCGCGGGCTAGCCAAATATGTAATTCTTTTTTCGCAAAAAAAAAAAAAAAAATTGCGAGCTACACGCTCGTGCGTGAAATCGTTGGATCGGGCTCCGCGCGGGCTAGTCGAATATGTAATAAAATTAATAACGACAAGAGACAAAATTTTGAGTTTTGGCCGAAAAACCAGTTTTGAAAAACCAGTGAAAATTGGTGTTTTTCACCCCCACTCCGGAACTCGGGCCACGGATCGCGGACCTGGTCACGGGATTAATTGAGGGCGGTCACTGAGACTAATATAAAATTTAAACGGTTGTAATTGGTCGAAAAATGGCGTTGTAAATGAATTAAATATAGTGAAATTTCGAGAAAATGCAAAATTCGGTTAAGGGTTGATTTTTAGGGGTTGCGATTTGTGTCAAACGATAGTCTCAGTGAGACGGTGAGACAGCCGAGGTGTCCGTGGGAATTTCCAACTCCTGCCTAAACAAAAAAAAAATTAACCTAACCTAACCTAACCTAACCTAACCTAACCTAACCTAACATAACCCATCGATATTTTCATTGTTATAGGTGCGATTTTGAAGCTGTTTTCAGCTAATTAGACCTAAAAAGGCGGACGCCTATCTTTTGACACAAATCGCAACCCCTCAAAACCAACCCTTATCCGTATTTTGCATTTTTTGTATTTTCTTCAAAATTTCAACATATTTAATTCAATAACTTCGCCATTTTCAGATCAATTTTAACAGTTTTAACTTTATATTAGTCTCAGCAACCGTCCCCTACTAATCCCGTGATTTGGTCCGCGTTCCGCGGCCCGATTTCCGGAGTGGGGATAAAAAACACCAATTTTCACTTAAAATAACTGGTTTTTCGGCCATAACTCAAAATTTTGCTTCGTGTCGTGGGAAATTTTATTGCATATTCGACTAGCCCGCGCGGAGCCCGATCTTTCGACACCCCGCACGTGCGTCTAGCTCGCAAAAAAATATATTGTATTTTCTTCTTTGTCTCATGATGTTAGAGTTTAGTGTTGATAATGTAGTAAGTATACGTCTATTTGGTATAATATCTCAGAAGAAAAGTGGTCCTGCGGCCTTGCGGAGGAGTGGGATCCAACAAACAGTCGAGTTTCGATTCCTGGAAAGGGGAGAAAAAAAAAAACCTTTTTTACTTTCTTAGTTCTTTTTGTTTTTTTTTCTAGTATTTTTTTCTGTTTTTTGTTCTATTTCTTTTCCTTTTTTTTTTTTTTCAAATAAATTTTGAAATTTTTTTTTTCGGGTTAGACGCACGTGTGTGGTATCGTTGGATCGGGCTCGGCGCGGGCTAGCCAAATATGTAATTCTTTTTTCGCAAAAAAAAAAAAAAAAATTGCGAGCTACACGCTCGTGCGTGAAATCGTTGGATCGGGCTCCGCGCGGGCTAGTCGAATATGTAATAAAATTAATAACGACAAGAGACAAAATTTTGAGTTTTGGCCGAAAAACCAGTTTTGAAAAACCAGTGAAAATTGGTGTTTTTCACCCCCACTCCGGAACTCGGGCCACGGATCGCGGACCTGGTCACGGGATTAATTGAGGGCGGTCACTGAGACTAATATAAAATTTAAACGGTTGTAATTGGTCGAAAAATGGCGTTGTAAATGAATTAAATATAGTGAAATTTCGAGAAAATGCAAAATTCGGTTAAGGGTTGATTTTTAGGGGTTGCGATTTGTGTCAAACGATAGTCTCAGTGAGACGGTGAGACAGCCGAGGTGTCCGTGGGAATTTCCAACTCCTGCCTAAACAAAAAAAAAATTAACCTAACCTAACCTAACCTAACCTAACCTAACCTAACCTAACATAACCCATCGATATTTTCATTGTTATAGGTGCGATTTTGAAGCTGTTTTCAGCTAATTAGACCTAAAAAGGCGGACGCCTATCTTTTGACACAAATCGCAACCCCTCAAAACCAACCCTTATCTGACATTGAAAGTTATTTATTTTATCTAGATAATTAAACTAAAACTAGAAATTTAAAAATAAAAATAAATAAAACTAAATATTTACAACAAAATACTAAATTTAAACTAAAACTAAAATAAAATACCTAATTACAAAAAAAAAAAAAACAAAAAGGCAAAGACACTCAGGCGTCAAAGTACTCCTCCGCATCGCTGTCATCTGGAAACGTGCCCAGAAGACTGGCAGCATTGCCACGTTGGATGGCAATGCTTATTCTTTGACCAAAGAAAGAACCAGCCCTCTGGTCACGCGAAGTGTCGATTAGACGGCGAGAAATTTCCTTAAAAAGGGAACGCGCACTCGGACCCCATGACCCGAGTGTTTCGACCCCAAACGGCTCAAAACTGTAGCAACCATTAAGGTTACAGTATTTGCGCCGCTTGAGGTTCTCAGCAGCCGCAGCAGCGGCGCCAGCACAGCCCGCCGTGCTTGCAACGTGGGATGGCGCAAGGGTATCGACACAGGTAGCGTCCCACACCAAAGGCCTACCCACCTTCCAAGGCACTAACGTCATACCGTCTGGTCTTTTCCCATCGTCACGTACCAAACCGTTTGGTTCTAAAACCGCTGGTACGCTGGCGGAGGCAAAAGCTCGACGAATAATGTCGTTGATGCTAGCGTGACGAGCTATGCGACCTGCGCTTCTGCTGCAGGACAGGCCATGATGCCCGAGGTTGTCGACAGCTTCGCCACAGTGGCAACGATGCGGAGCAACACAAGGTGCGCCTAAGCGAAGGCCTGTAGCGAGCCGAAATGAAGCATCATCCATCATGGTACCAATGGTGGATGATGGGAGTGCTTGAAGCCATAATCCCGACTCCCACTCCCCCACAGCCAGCAGACGGGCGCGCTCCGCAGTACTAGTTGACGTATTTAACAGGTTATTCCGTACAATACTGCAGAGCGGCACGTCCCACCGTCTTTGGGAGGACAGGTAGTCGGGCAAATCCGTATTGGGACAAGCCATTTTCCAAGCGTTCAACGCCTCGGTCATAAACGGTACCTCAAAATTGACCAGTGAACTAGATAAAATGTTTCTGGTTAATTTTTCGGTACCGTAGACCGAGGAGATGAAGGCCGGTAAACTAATACTTGAAATTTTGCGGACGCCGAGACCACCCAAGCGGATAGGAAGTGTGGCTTGCTGCCACGCTCGGTCGTCCAGGGCCACATTTAGGATGGAGGTCAATGTATTTCTGATGATTTTATCTACTTTTTCTAAAAGTTGTGGGTGTTTCCAGAGGTGCGAGGAACGAAGGCTATAGGTAAATTTTGGTCCAAAACAACAATATCGAATAATTGTGAAGGCCGAATGTATGTTGATTTTAAAAAGCCTTTCCGAGACATCATTAAAATTTTGAATTTTGTTCTCAATGAAGGTGGGAAATGATTCATCAAAAATTGGGGACCCCAGGAGGTGAAGAGAGCCTTTTTCCGTAATTTTGATGTTGGGTGCGATTGAATTGAATTTAGAAATGGTTGTCTGTCTGTCGGTAGTCTGGGGAAGGTAAATTTCACATTTGGATAAGTTGAGCTGTAGGCCAATGGAATTAAATTTTTCTTTTAATAAAATTAAATCTTCCAGAACTGTATCTACATCACCACCTAGAGTCCCGTCATCAAGATACCATACATTAAATTTTGAATTTAGCTGCCGAATGATTGGATTTATTGCTAAACTAAAAATGACTGGCCCAAGAGGGTCACCTTGTTGACAACCAACGGCTGATTCCAAAAGGTTTTCTTTATAAAGTAATTTTGAAGGGTTCCTGTAGCATTGATATAGAAAACTGTAAATTTTGGGTATTTCCTTTTGTACTTCTGCCAACAAGGTGTCCCTATTTACGGAATTGAAGGCATTCTTGATGTCAACCTTAAGGATGACCTCACCTTTACCACTGTCAAGGTAGGTGGACAGAGCGTGTACCGCAGCCTCACAGCCCCCTTTGGACCCAAAGCCCAGCTGTAGGGGCTGGAATTTGCTGGCCAGTGTCTCACTATAAAAGGCACAGCAAATTTTGGCTGCGATACGACGAAAGGTTGACCCTACGGCAATGGGACGAATGCCGCCATCCTTTTTGCGTAGGGCACAAAGGTTTGCCCCGTACAAAATATCAATGACGGCTTCGTTCACATTGCCGGAGAGCATAAGGTTGATAAGGGCCGTCAGCTCCCTCAAAAGAGACTCACCGGCTTCCCCGGCGCCTGAACAAAGTAGGTCCTTCAGGTGTTGAGGAGTCAGGCCGTCGAGGCCACCGGCGGATCCACTTCGGAAGGAGCAAACGGCCGCAGTAACTTGTTGCGCTGTAACTTCAAGACAGTTGGTTGACGGATCGGGGGGGTCAGGGAAGGAGAGGTCATCTGCCGGGGCGGGGTGTTTACTCTCCAGAGCTGTAAGAGTCTCTGGAGAGTACGGCGCCACCACATCGCTGCTGAAGATGATCCTAGCTGCACCACTAATATCACCCTCTCCTAGTTTAGATTCTACATGATGCAATAAACCTCTATTGGGGAGGTGTGTTGATAATTTTGGGTCTAAACTTTGGGCCGAAACATTACAGTTATCTTTAATTTGAGCTGTCAAAGTTTTTCTAGTAGCCGAATTTTTTTGCACATGTAGAATTCTAAACGGAAAAGTGAGTAGTTGCTCCCAAGCACTTTGAGAGTTCTCCCGGGCGGCGAGGCGGACACAACGGGCCAAACTAGACGCTACGGAAGGTCTCGCACCGCGAGGAACTCTCTTTAAAACAGGGATTGTGGATTTTAATTTTGAAAGATATTTCCAAAAGGGTTGAGTAGGTGGATCAGTTGTTGAAGAATTTTGAGCTGTAGGGCAGGATAAAGGCACATTGTGGGGTTTATGTTTTTTCCCCAGATGCACCTTTAAGCCTCTTTCACCCTTAAAAAAACGTGCTTGGGAGCACTGTGGGCATCTCACCAGGCCATCCAGCGATGTGGAAGGTTGACACACACTCCGACCGGCGTCGCTACAGGCGTCATTATTAAACATAAAAGAAATTTGCTTACCTAATCTACTTATACAATAAAACTTTATAACAATAAACACTTAATAAATATTACAAAAAGAAAAGTCACAAAATGTCTAGCACTCAACACTGACAGGACAGCAGGTGACAGCGGAGCACGGGGACAGTCGCGCTGGCGGCCTGGGGCATCGGCCGCCGCGCCAGCAACGCGAACTCATTGGTGCAAACGAATAGACTCTCAGGCATAGAGTACATTATATTATATACGGCTCTCATTTCATACAGTACATGTCTCAGTTGTTGCCACGAGGCAGGCGCCGCAACGCACACAGAGAATATTTTTCCAGTAAATTAACTGCTTGACATTTAAAAGATGATATTCAAAGGCAACAGCAGAGTAGTAATACCAAATTTTAACTTGTTTAATATGTAAAACTTGAATTTTCACTTCTTTTGACCATTAAACGTAATTAAATGAGCTTTATTTTATATTTTGGTCAAAATAAAATCGAAAAATACAGCCATCCGACATGTTGCCATGGCAACTTTTTGATTGCCAATTCATAATTATATCACTAAACTCCCTGGGCTCCTATTTCTGTCTGTAGGGCTTAAAGGAACCAAACCTCGGGGTGCCCCAGACGTCGGCCGTCTTCCCGTTAAAAGGCATAAAAACAATGATTTTTGTCAGACGTAAGTGATGTAGTATAGTTTGTAACCATCCTTATTTATAGGTACGTACGCATCCACGTTGCAACTATACATGAAACATACGCAAAATTTACCCTTATCCGTATTTTGCATTTTTTGTATTTTCTTCAAAATTTCAACATATTTAATTCAATAACTTCGCCATTTTCAGATCAATTTTAACAGTTTTAACTTTATATTAGTTTCAGTAACCGTCCCCTACTAATCCCGTGATTTGGTCCGCGTTCCGCGGCCCGATTTCCGGAGTGGGGATAAAAAACACCAATTTTCACTTAAAATAACTGGTTTTTCGGCCATAACTCAAAATTTTGCTTCGTGTCGTGGGAAATTTTATTGCATATTCGACTAGCCCGCGCGGAGCCCGATCTTTCGACACCCCGCACGTGCGTCTAGCTCGCAAAAAAATATATTGTATTTTCTTCTTTGTCTCATGATGTTAGAGTTTAGTGTTGATAATGTAGTAAGTATACGTCTATTTGGTATAATATCTCAGAAGAAAAGTGGTCCTGCGGCCTTGCGGAGGAGTGGGATCCAACAAACAGTCGAGTTTCGATTCCTGGAAAGGGGAGAAAAAAAAAATCCTTTTTTACTTTCTTAGTTCTTTTTGTTTTTTTTTCTAGTATTTTTTTCTGTTTTTTGTTCTATTTCTTTTCCTTTTTTTTTTTTTTTCAAATAAATTTTGAAATTTTTTTTTTCGGGTTAGACGCACGTGTGTGGTATCGTTGGATCGGGCTCGGCGCGAGCTAGCCAAATATGTAATTCTTTTTTCGCAAAAAAAAAAAAAAAAAAAAATTGCGAGCTACACGCTCGTGCGTGGTATCGTTGGATCGGGCTCCGCGCGGGCTAGTCGAATATGTAATAAAATTAATAACGACAAGAGACAAAATTTTGAGTTTTGGCCGAAAAACCAGTTTTGAAAAACCAGTGAAAATTGGTGTTTTTCACCCCCACTCCGGAACTCGGGCCACGGATCGCGGACCTGGTCACGGGATTAATTGAGGGCGGTCACTGAGACTAATATAAAATTTAAACGGTTGTAATTGGTCGAAAAATGGCGTTGTAAATGAATTAAATATAGTGAAATTTCGAGAAAATGCAAAATTCGGTTAAGGGTTGATTTTTAGGGGTTGCGATTTGTGTCAAACGATAGTCTCAGTGAGACGGTGAGACAGCCGAGGTGTCCGTGGGAATTTCCAACTCCTGCCTAAACAAAAAAAAAATTAACCTAACCTAACCTAACCTAACCTAACCTAACCTAACCTAACATAACCCATCGATATTTTCATTGTTATAGGTGCGATTTTGAAGCTGTTTTCAGCTAATTAGACCTAAAAAGGCGGACGCCTATCTTTTGACACAAATCGCAACCCCTCAAAACCAACCCTTATCCGTATTTTGCATTTTTTGTATTTTCTTCAAAATTTCAACATATTTAATTCAATAACTTCGCCATTTTCAGATCAATTTTAACAGTTTTAACTTTATATTAGTCTCAGCAACCGTCCCCTACTAATCCCGTGATTTGGTCCGCGTTCCGCGGCCCGATTTCCGGAGTGGGGATAAAAAACACCAATTTTCACTTAAAATAACTGGTTTTTCGGCCATAACTCAAAATTTTGCTTCGTGTCGTGGGAAATTTTATTGCATATTCGACTAGCCCGCGCGGAGCCCGATCTTTCGACACCCCGCACGTGCGTCTAGCTCGCAAAAAAATATATTGTATTTTCTTCTTTGTCTCATGATGTTAGAGTTTAGTGTTGATAATGTAGTAAGTATACGTCTATTTGGTATAATATCTCAGAAGAAAAGTGGTCCTGCGGCCTTGCGGAGGAGTGGGATCCAACAAACAGTCGAGTTTCGATTCCTGGAAAGGGGAGAAAAAAAAAATCCTTTTTTACTTTCTTAGTTCTTTTTGTTTTTTTTTCTAGTATTTTTTTCTGTTTTTTGTTCTATTTCTTTTCCTTTTTTTTTTTTTTTCAAATAAATTTTGAAATTTTTTTTTTCGGGTTAGACGCACGTGTGTGGTATCGTTGGATCGGGCTCGGCGCGAGCTAGCCAAATATGTAATTCTTTTTTCGCAAAAAAAAAAAAAAAAAAAAATTGCGAGCTACACGCTCGTGCGTGGTATCGTTGGATCGGGCTCCACGCGGGCTAGTCGAATATGTAATAAAATTAATAACGACAAGAGACAAAATTTTGAGTTTTGGCCGAAAAACCAGTTTTGAAAAACCAGTGAAAATTGGTGTTTTTCACCCCCACTCCGGAACTCGGGCCACGGATCGCGGACCTGGTCACGGGATTAATTGAGGGCGGTCACTGAGACTAATATAAAATTTAAACGGTTGTAATTGGTCGAAAAATGGCGTTGTAAATGAATTAAATATAGTGAAATTTCGAGAAAATGCAAAATTCGGTTAAGGGTTGATTTTTAGGGGTTGCGATTTGTGTCAAACGATAGTCTCAGTGAGACGGTGAGACAGCCGAGGTGTCCGTGGGAATTTCCAACTCCTGCCTAAACAAAAAAAAAAATTAACCTAACCTAACCTAACCTAACCTAACCTAACATAACCCATCGATATTTTCATTGTTATAGGTGCGATTTTGAAGCTGTTTTCAGCTAATTAGACCTAAAAAGGCGGACGCCTATCTTTTGACACAAATCGCAACCCCTCAAAACCAACCCTTATCTGTATTTTGCATTTTTTGTATTTTCTTCAAAATTTCAACATATTTAATTCAATAACTTCGCCATTTTCAGATCAATTTTAACAGTTTTAACTTTATATTAGTCTCAGCAACCGTCCCCTACTAATCCCGTGATTTGGTCCGCGTTCCGCGGCCCGATTTCCGGAGTGGGGATAAAAAACACCAATTTTCACTTAAAATAACTGGTTTTTCGGCCATAACTCAAAATTTTGCTTCGTGTCGTGGGAAATTTTATTGCATATTCGACTAGCCCGCGCGGAGCCCGATCTTTCGACACCCCGCACGTGCGTCTAGCTCGCAAAAAAATGTATTGTATTTTCTTCTTTGTCTCATGATGTTAGAGTTTAGTGTTGATAATGTAGTAAGTATACGTCTATTTGGTATAATATCTCAGAAGAAAAGTGGTCCTGCGGCCTTGCGGAGGAGTGGGATCCAACAAACAGTCGAGTTTCGATTCCTGGAAAGGGGAGAAAAAAAAAAACCTTTTTTACTTTCTTAGTTCTTTTTGTTTTTTTTTCTAGTATTTTTTTCTGTTTTTTGTTCTATTTCTTTTCCTTTTTTTTTTTTTTCAAATAAATTTTGAAATTTTTTTTTTCGGGTTAGACGCACGTGTGTGGTATCGTTGGATCGGGCTCGGCGCGGGCTAGCCAAATATGTAATTCTTTTTTCGCAAAAAAAAAAAAAAAAATTGCGAGCTACACGCTCGTGCGTGAAATCGTTGGATCGGGCTCCGCGCGGGCTAGTCGAATATGTAATAAAATTAATAACGACAAGAGACAAAATTTTGAGTTTTGGCCGAAAAACCAGTTTTGAAAAACCAGTGAAAATTGGTGTTTTTCACCCCCACTCCGGAACTCGGGCCACGGATCGCGGACCTGGTCACGGGATTAATTGAGGGCGGTCACTGAGACTAATATAAAATTTAAACGGTTGTAATTGGTCGAAAAATGGCGTTGTAAATGAATTAAATATAGTGAAATTTCGAGAAAATGCAAAATTCGGTTAAGGGTTGATTTTTTTTTTTTTTTTTTTTTTTTTTTTTTTTTTTCTGGTGGTCGCGCGAGCTAGCAGCGCTGCGCGAGGCGTGCGTTGCCGCGCGACGCCGGTACACCAGGTTCCGCAGGCGCCGCACCCGACCACCGGATGCGGCAACTGTAGAGGCGGAG
This sequence comes from Agrotis exclamationis, assembly GCA_950005045.1. Classification (NCBI taxonomy): domain Eukaryota; kingdom Metazoa; phylum Arthropoda; class Insecta; order Lepidoptera; family Noctuidae; genus Agrotis; species Agrotis exclamationis. The sequence goes on along the minus strand of CATLKN010000018.1, from coordinate 9,390 downwards.
CTGTACGAGGGCTACAGGGCAGCGAAGACCGTCCTCCGCGACGAGATCTGGCGGGCCAAGGAATTGGCCCGCAAGGAGATGCTGGAGACTCTGAACGGGGACCCATGGGGCCGGCCCTACAAGTGGGCGAGAGAGAAGCTCCGCCCCTGGGCTCCCCCGTTGACGCAGAGTCTCCAGCCTCAGTTCGTGGAGGACGTGGTGAGCGCCCTGTTCCCATCGCGAGGGGAGCATACTCCCCCGCCTATGGCTCCGCCTCCGACGGAACCTGACGGTGAAGCTGGCGCAAACGCGGACCACAGCGACGACGACGTCTACGACGCTCCAGAGGTGACCGAGGTAGACATGAGAGTGGCGGTACAACGGCTCAAGGCCAAAAATACCGCCCCAGGACCCGACGGCCTGCCAGGAAAAGCTTGGGTCCTGGCCTCGAGGACTCTCGGGCATCGACTGGGGGGGCTCTTTAGCGCATGCCTGGAAAGGGGCCAGTTTCCGCTTCGTTGGAAGACGGGGAAGCTGGTCCTGATCCAGAAGCCCGGGCGCCCTGCGGACTCTCCGTCCGCATTCCGGCCCATCGTGCTGCTCGATGAGGTGGGCAAGCTCTTTGAGAGAGTCATTGCAGACCGCCTCGTCGGGCACCTGAATCGGGTGGGCCCGAACCTAGCGGAGAGCCAGTTTGGCTTCCGCAGGGGGCGCTCGACGGTGGACGCCATCATGCGCGTGAGAGCCCTCACGACGGGGGATGCAGTAGCCCGGGGCAGGGTCGTCTTGGCGGTGTCTTTGGACATCACCAATGCCTTTAACACCCTGCCCTGGAGTTGCATCAGGGAGGCACTCCGGTATCACCGGGTGCCGACCTACCTCCGTCGCATAGTCGAGGCTTATCTGACGGACAGAGCCGTCATCTACCCCGGTCACCGGGGAGAATGGAACCGGCGAGAGATGTCGTGCGGTGTTCCACAGGGTTCGGTCTTGGGGCCGCACCTGTGGGACATCGGATACGACTGGGTGCTGCGCGGCGACCTCCCTGACGGCGTCAGCGTAATCTGTTACGCCGACGACACGCTCGTCCTGGCGGAGGGAGAGTCGCACCAGGCGGCGGCCGACCTGGCGACGCAAGCGGTCGCGACAGTCGTTGGAAGGATCCGGCAGTTGGGACTCGACGTGGCGCTCCACAAAACAGAGGCCATGTGTTTTCATGGCCGTCTGAACGCGCCACGGTCAGAGTCCCACATAACGGTGGGAGGGGTTCGCATCGGCGTCGGGAGGGCGATGAAGTACCTGGGACTCGTCCTCGACGGCCGGTGGAACTTCAAGGAGCACTTCCTGCGTTTGGCCCCAAGGCTGAACCGGGCAGCAGGCGCCCTCAGGCGACTCCTGCCCAACCTCAGCGGGCCAAACGCCTCCTGCCGGAGGCTGTACGCCGGTATCGTGCGGTCCATGGCCCTCTACGGGGCCCCCGTGTGGGCCCTGAGCATGCGGACGCGACCAGCGAGGCTGGTCGCATGTCAGAGGGTCATGGCTATCCGGATGATCCGAGGATACCGCACGATCGCCGGCGAATCGGCCAACCTCCTTGCCGGATTATTGCCCTGGGATCTGGAGGCGACCGCCCTCCAGCGCGTCTATGAGTGGCGCGTGGAGGCGCGGCGCCGGGGAGAATTCCCGCTGCCCCGACAAGTCGAGGCGCGGCGGGAAGAGGTCCGGCGCGATCTCAGGGCAGTATGGAGGGAACGACTGTCGCAACCGAGGTTCGGGCACGCCGCAATCGCGGCGGTAAGACCCCTCTTTGAGGAGTGGCTGGAAAGGCGTCACGGCGTCCTGACCTATCGGATGACGCAGGTCCTCACCGGACACGGATGTTTCGGGAGGTACCTGTGTCGGATGGGGAAGGAAGAAACGCCGGGGTGTCACCATTGCGAAGATCGCCCGGAGGACACAGTAGAGCATACGGTGCAAGACTGCCCCGCTTGGGCAGAGCACCGCCGTGTCCTCACGGCAGCGATAGGCGGAGACCTCTCGCGCCCGGCATTGGTCGAGGCCATGCTGCGGGGCGAGACGGAGTGGGAAGCGGTCGCCTCCTTCTGCGAGGCAGTAATGCTCGTTAAGGAGGAGGCGGGCCGTGAGAGAGAGAGGACAGCGTCCTCCCTCCGCCCCACCCGCAATGGTAGACGCCCACGGCGTCGGACGTCGCAAGACGATCTCCGGCCACCGTAGGCGCGGGCATGCGGGCGGCGAGTAAAGGGCAACTCGCCGCCCGACCATGGACCATGCCCGGGTCGACGGCGCGTTGTGTTCCACGCGCGCCTCAAAGAGCGTCAGCACGATGACGGGGCCCCGCCCAAGAGGGCCAAAGCCTGCCGGGGTCGCGGGACTTATCTCATTACCGTGACCCCGGAACATAAAAGGCTATTGAAGGACACCGTGGATTTTAGTCAGTACAAGTCTGACAGTCCCTCCCGCCCTGCCCGGGGTGGGAGGACTCATTTGATGATTTTACCACGCTAAAAAAAAAAAAAAAAAAGGGTTGATTTTTAGGGGTTGCGATTTGTGTCAAACGATAGTCTCAGTGAGACGGTGAGACAGCCGAGGTGTCCGTGGGAATTTCCAACTCCTGCCTAAACAAAAAAAAAATTAACCTAACCTAACCTAACCTAACCTAACCTAACCTAACCTAACATAACCCATCGATATTTTCATTGTTATAGGTGCGATTTTGAAGCTGTTTTCAGCTAATTAGACCTAAAAAGGCGGACGCCTATCTTTTGACACAAATCGCAACCCCTCAAAACCAACCCTTATCCGTATTTTGCATTTTTTGTATTTTCTTCAAAATTTCAACATATTTAATTCAATAACTTCGCCATTTTCAGATCAATTTTAACAGTTTTAACTTTATATTAGTCTCAGCAACCGTCCCCTACTAATCCCGTGATTTGGTCCGCGTTCCGCGGCCCGATTTCCGGAGTGGGGATAAAAAACACCAATTTTCACTTAAAATAACTGGTTTTTCGGCCATAACTCAAAATTTTGCTTCGTGTCGTGGGAAATTTTATTGCATATTCGACTAGCCCGCGCGGAGCCCGATCTTTCGACACCCCGCACGTGCGTCTAGCTCGCAAAAAAATATATTGTATTTTCTTCTTTGTCTCATGATGTTAGAGTTTAGTGTTGATAATGTAGTAAGTATACGTCTATTTGGTACAATATCTCAGAAGAAAAGTGGTCCTGCGGCCTTGCGGAGGAGTGGGATCCAACAAACAGTCGAGTTTCGATTCCTGGAAAGGGGAGAAAAAAAAAATCCTTTTTTACTTTCTTAGTTCTTTTTGTTTTTTTTTCTAGTATTTTTTTCTGGTTTTTGTTCTTTTTCTTTTCCTTTTTTTTTTTTTTTTCAAATAAATTTTGAAATTTTTTTTTTCGGGTTAGACGCACGTGTGTGGTATCGTTGGATCGGGCTCGGCGCGGGCTAGCCAAATATGTAATTCTTTTTTCGCAAAAAAAAAAAAAAAAAAAAATTGCGAGCTACACGCTCGTGCGTGGTATCGTTGGATCGGGCTCCGCGCGGGCTAGTCGAATATGTAATAAAATTAATAACGACAAGAGACAAAATTTTGAGTTTTGGCCGAAAAACCAGTTTTGAAAAACCAGTGAAAATTGGTGTTTTTCACCCCCACTCCGGAACTCGGGCCACGGATCGCGGACCTGGTCACGGGATTAATTGAGGGCGGTCACTGAGACTAATATAAAATTTAAACGGTTGTAATTGGTCGAAAAATGGCGTTGTAAATGAATTAAATATAGTGAAATTTCGAGAAAATGCAAAATTCGGTTAAGGGTTGATTTTTAGGGGTTGCGATTTGTGTCAAACGATAGTCTCAGTGAGACGGTGAGACAGCCGAGGTGTCCGTGGGAATTTCCAACTCCTGCCTAAACAAAAAAAAAATTAACCTAACCTAACCTAACCTAACCTAACCTAACCTAACATAACATAACATAACCCATCGATATTTTCATTGTTATAGGTGCGATTTTGAAGCTGTTTTCAGCTAATTAGACCTAAAAAGGCGGACGCCTATCTTTTGACACAAATCGCAACCCCTCAAAACCAACCCTTATCCGTATTTTGCATTTTTTGTATTTTCTTCAAAATTTCAACATATTTAATTCAATAACTTCGCCATTTTCAGATCAATTTTAACAGTTTTAACTTTATATTAGTCTCAGCAACCGTCCCCTACTAATCCCGTGATTTGGTCCGCGTTCCGCGGCCCGATTTCCGGAGTGGGGATAAAAAACACCAATTTTCACTTAAAATAACTGGTTTTTCGGCCATAACTCAAAATTTTGCTTCGTGTCGTGGGAAATTTTATTGCATATTCGACTAGCCCGCGCGGAGCCCGATCTTTCGACACCCCGCACGTGCGTCTAGCTCGCAAAAAAATATATTGTATTTTCTTCTTTGTCTCATGATGTTAGAGTTTAGTGTTGATAATGTAGTAAGTATACGTCTATTTGGTATAATATCTCAGAAGAAAAGTGGTCCTGCGGCCTTGCGGAGGAGTGGGATCCAACAAACAGTCGAGTTTCGATTCCTGGAAAGGGGAGAAAAAAAAAATCCTTTTTTACTTTCTTAGTTCTTTTTGTTTTTTTTTCTAGTATTTTTTTCTGTTTTTTGTTCTATTTCTTTTCCTTTTTTTTTTTTTTCAAATAAATTTTGAAATTTTTTTTTTCGGGTTAGACGCACGTGTGTGGTATCGTTGGATCGGGCTCGGCGCGGGCTAGCCAAATATGTAATTCTTTTTTCGCAAAAAAAAAAAAAAAAAAAAAAAATTGCGAGCTACACGCTCGTGCGTGGTATCGTTGGATCGGGCTCCGCGCGGGCTAGTCGAATATGTAATAAAATTAATAACGACAAGAGACAAAATTTTGAGTTTTGGCCGAAAAACCAGTTTTGAAAAACCAGTGAAAATTGGTGTTTTTCACCCCCACTCCGGAACTCGGGCCACGGATCGCGGACCTGGTCACGGGATTAATTGAGGGCGGTCACTGAGACTAATATAAAATTTAAACGGTTGTAATTGGTCGAAAAATGGCGTTGTAAATGAATTAAATATAGTGAAATTTCGAGAAAATGCAAAATTCGGTTAAGGGTTGATTTTTAGGGGTTGCGATTTGTGTCAAACGATAGTCTCAGTGAGACGGTGAGACAGCCGAGGTGTCCGTGGGAATTTCCAACTCCTGCCTAAACAAAAAAAAAATTAACCTAACCTAACCTAACCTAACCTAACCTAACCTAACATAACCCATCGATATTTTCATTGTTATAGGTGCGATTTTGAAGCTGTTTTCAGCTAATTAGACCTAAAAAGGCGGACGCCTATCTTTTGACACAAATCGCAACCCCTCAAAACCAACCCTTATCCGTATTTTGCATTTTTTGTATTTTCTTCAAAATTTCAACATATTTAATTCAATAACTTCGCCATTTTCAGATCAATTTTAACAGTTTTAACTTTATATTAGTCTCAGCAACCGTCCCCTACTAATCCCGTGATTTGGTCCGCGTTCCGCGGCCCGATTTCCGGAGTGGGGATAAAAAACACCAATTTTCACTTAAAATAACTGGTTTTTCGGCCATAACTCAAAATTTTGCTTCGTGTCGTGGGAAATTTTATTGCATATTCGACTAGCCCGCGCGGAGCCCGATCTTTCGACACCCCGCACGTGCGTCTAGCTCGCAAAAAAATATATTGTATTTTCTTCTTTGTCTCATGATGTTAGAGTTTAGTGTTGATAATGTAGTAAGTATACGTCTATTTGGTATAATATCTCAGAAGAAAAGTGGTCCTGCGGCCTTGCAGAGGAGTGGGATCCAACAAACAGTCGAGTTTCGATTCCTGGAAAGGGGAGAAAAAAAAAATCCTTTTTTACTTTCTTAGTTCTTTTTTTTTCTAGTATTTTTTTCTGTTTTTTGTTCTATTTCTTTTCCTTTTTTTTTTTTTCAAAATAAATTTTGAAATTTTTTTTTTCGGGTTAGACGCACGTGTGTGGAATCGTTGGATCGGGCTCGGCGCGGGCTAGCCAAATATGTAATTCTTTTTTCGCAAAAAAAAAAAAAAAAAAAAAATTGCGAGCTACACGCTCGTGCGTGGTATCGTTGGATCGGGCTCCGCGCGGGCTAGTCGAATATGTAATAAAATTAATAACGACAAGAGACAAAATTTTGAGTTTTGGCCGAAAAAACAGTTTTGAAAAACCAGTGAAAATTGGTGTTTTTCACCCCCACTCCGGAACTCGGGCCACGGATCGCGGACCTGGTCACGGGATTAATTGAGGGCGGTCACTGAGACTAATATAAAATTTAAACGGTTGTAATTGGTCGAAAAATGGCGTTGTAAATGAATTAAATATAGTGAAATTTCGAGAAAATGCAAAATTCGGTTAAGGGTTGATTTTTAGGGGTTGCGATTTGTGTCAAACGATAGTCTCAGTGAGACGGTGAGACAGCCGAGGTGTCCGTGGGAATTTCCAACTCCTGCCTAAACAAAAAAAAAATTAACCTAACCTAACCTAACCTAACCTAACCTAACATAACCCATCGATATTTTCATTGTTATAGGTGCGATTTTGAAGCTGTTTTCAGCTAATTAGACCTAAAAAGGCGGACGCCTATCTTTTGACACAAATCGCAACCCCTCAAAACCAACCCTTATCCGTATTTTGCATTTTTTGTATTTTCTTCAAAATTTCAACATATTTAATTCAATAACTTCGCCATTTTCAGATCAATTTTAACAGTTTTAACTTTATATTAGTCTCAGCAACCGTCCCCTACTAATCCCGTGATTTGGTCCGCGTTCCGCGGCCCGATTTCCGGAGTGGGGATAAAAAACACCAATTTTCACTTAAAATAACTGGTTTTTCGGCCATAACTCAAAATTTTGCTTCGTGTCGTGGAAAATTTTATTGCATATTCGACTAGCCCGCGCGGAGCCCGATCTTTCGACACCCCGCACGTGCGTCTAGCTCGCAAAAAAATATATTGTATTTTCTTCTTTGTCTCATGATGTTAGAGTTTAGTGTTGATAATGTAGTAAGTATACGTCTATTTGGTATAATATCTTAGAAGAAAAGTGGTCCTGCGGCCTTGCGGAGGAGTGGGATCCAACAAACAGTCGAGTTTCGATTCCTGGAAAGGGGAGAAAAAAAAATCCTTTTTTACTTTCTTAGTTCTTTTTGTTTTTTTTTCTAGTATTTTTTTCTGTTTTTTGTTCTATTTCTTTTCCTTTTTGTTTTTTTTTTCAAATAAATTTTGAAATTTTTTTTTCGGGTTAGACGCACGTGTGTGGTATCGTTGGATCGGGCTCGGCGCGGGCTAGCCAAATATGTAATTCTTTTTTCGCAAAAAAAAAAAAAAAATTGCGAGCTACACGCTCGTGCGTGGTATCGTTGGATCGGGCTCCGCGCGGGCTAGTCGAATATGTAATAAAATTAATAACGACAAGAGACAAAATTTTGAGTTTTGGCCGAAAAACCAGTTTTGAAAAACCAGTGAAAATTGGTGTTTTTCACCCCCACTCCGGAACTCGGGCCACGGATCGCGGACCTGGTCACGGGATTAATTGAGGGCGGTCACTGAGACTAATATAAAATTTAAACGGTTGTAATTGGTCGAAAAATGGCGTTGTAAATGAATTAAATATAGTGAAATTTCGAGAAAATGCAAAATTCGGTTAAGGGTTGATTTTTAGGGGTTGCGATTTGTGTCAAACGATAGTCTCAGTGAGACGGTGAGACAGCCGAGGTGTCCGTGGGAATTTCCAACTCCTGCCTAAACAAAAAAAAAATTAACCTAACCTAACCTAACCTAACCTTTTTTTTTTTTTTTTTTTTTTTTGCGCTGGGAAAAAATGCATTACGCATACCCTTATGGGTTATGTGGGACTCCCCGGTCTGACCCGGTATACCCACTAAAACAACCCAGCGGCATTCCCGCTTCGTCTGAGTGGCGGGGACTGGGAAATCACTGGCACAGCCATCACTTCCAGTCCTCCGCCGACGAATGCCCTTCAGGCCGGGCCCTCACGCGGGCCCGGGAATGTCTGACAAAGGTGGTGACGGGTGCAATGCAGGCGAAGGCGCCCCCGCGCCTGTCGCCCGCCTGTCGTCACCATGAGGAGGGAGAGGACGGCGCCTTCTTCGACCTCTTCGTCTGCGGAGCGGCGCCGCGAGAGGATCGTCCTCCCGCACGCGCTCCGCCTCCTCCTTTTGCGAGATTACGACCTCGCAAAAGGAGGCAACCGCTGGCCTAACCTAACCAGGCCTAACCTAACCTAACCTAACCTAACCTAACATAACCCATCGATATTTTCATTGTTATAGGTGCGATTTTGAAGCTGTTTTCAGCTAATTAGACCTAAAAAGGCGGACGCCTATCTTTTGACACAAATCGCAACCCCTCAAAACCAACCCTTATCCGTATTTTGCATTTTTTGTATTTTCTTCAAAATTTCAACATATTTAATTCAATAACTTCGCCATTTTCAGATCAATTTTAACAGTTTTAACTTTATATTAGTCTCAGCAACCGTCCCCTACTAATCCCGTGATTTGGTCCGCGTTCCGCGGCCCGATTTCCGGAGTGGGGATAAAAAACACCAATTTTCACTTAAAATAACTGGTTTTTCGGCCATAACTCAAAATTTTGCTTCGTGTCGTGGGAAATTTTATTGCATATTCGACTAGCCCGCGCGGAGCCCGATCTTTCGACACCCCGCACGTGCGTCTAGCTCGCAAAAAAATATATTGTATTTTCTTCTTTGTCTCATGATGTTAGAGTTTAGTGTTGATAATGTAGTAAGTATACGTCTATTTGGTATAATATCTCAGAAGAAAAGTGGTCCTGCGGCCTTGCGGAGGAGTGGGATCCAACAAACAGTCGAGTTTCGATTCCTGGAAAGGGGAGAAAAAAAAAATCCTTTTTTACTTTCTTAGTTCTTTTTGTTTTTTTTTCTAGTATTTTTTTCTGTTTTTTGTTCTATTTCTTTTCCTTTTTTTTTTTTTTTCAAATAAATTTTGAAATTTTTTTTTCGGGTTAGACGCACGTGTGTGGTATCGTTGGATCGGGCTCGGCGCGGGCTAGCCAAATATGTAATTCTTTTTTTCAATTAATCCCGTGACAAATTTCACTATATTTAATTCATTTACAACGCCATTTTTCGACCAATTACAACCGTTTAAATTTTATATTAGTCTCAGTGACCGCCCTCAATTAATCCCGTGACCAGGTCCGCGATCCGTGGCCCGAGTTCCGGAGTGGGGGTGAAAAACACCAATTTTCACTGGTTTTTCAAAACTGGTTTTTCGGCCAAAACTCAAAATTTTGTCTCTTGT
>CATLKN010000017.1:0-44677 GCA_950005045.1 Agrotis exclamationis | reverse complement strand
TTTTAGGTCTTTTAAAATGAGTTTATTTCAATATCACTTGTTTTGGTATAATTTTATATGAATGACATGTGCGTCAGTTTTTTTCATTTTAATGAAAAAAAAAACAACGTCATTTGAAGGAAAACTAGCCAGTGATACCTCAATAATGTTGTAAACTCCTTGACCATGCAATTTTAAGATTGCTAGTAAAATCCTCTTTATGACGTGGTATTAAGATTGAATTTGAATTACATTTAATTGATTATTGTATTCAAGTGTGCTTACATAATTGTAAATCTTACACTGTTCAGATAATTATGATCTTAAAGTTGTTCATACAATAATGTCCCTTTGGCAGTGTTCATACAATAATGTCCCTTTGGCAGTATACATGTCACTGAGAAAAATTAGTCACATATTAATGAATCTAAATCTTGATCACAATTAAATGATGCTTGTAGTTGTCACAATATTATGAATTATTTTGATGTTCATATATTTTTGAAGTCTAGACGGGCCAACATGTTAATGAACGCGACTGTACCACAATTTCACAGCCAATTTCAGGAGCACTAACATGGTAAGAACTAGGTACACTGTCTTTCGGTTTGAATGAACGTCCTAGGTTTTATCATTCTTTCTCTTGCTGAAACATTTCTAGCTTCATATCTTAGGCGCCTCTTTGATTTTGGAGCCTCTTGCTTTAAAAATAATAACAACGTTGATACAGCTCCGTTTTTCAAATTTTTCCGCTCGTGACTTAGTCCATTGTTTTCTTACTTTCTCTGCGGCAGGAAAAGACTGTACCCCTTAATATTGCACTAAAAAGCACTACATAGTGGCATGATAAATAAATAGAATATTAGTATTCTTGTTTGTTTTGTCAATCAAAACCGTCACAGACTAAAAAAATATTGCAACACGATCGTTCAGAAACAAACCCCTTTGCGAGAGTTGGATATTTAGTATTAAGTTTTTGCATAAAATAACAGTAAATGTTGCTCAAGTTGATTATAAATATTTAAATTGTTATTAAAATACAGTTTAACTCAAATATCTCTTAAATTTATAATGAAAAAGATGTTTTCCACCCACAATTATAAAACCGGTAATCGTCGGTAACTTGTCGATTCGATTTTTGAACGAATTCGCTAGCCCGTCTTAATCATCCAGAGACAAATAATCCTAGATAATTCCTTGCAGAATTACGTGCGTCATAATACGAAATAGAACAAGCCTGCTTATGGCCGTAAATTCAACTGCTCGAAAACTGCCCGGAATTGAAAAAGGTTGTAATACCCCCCCAGAACAGATTTTATGTTGTGCAGTGATTAACGGGTGATCATCCTCTTGAAATTTTGTTTTAAAATTTTTGCCCGACAATTATTTGCAATGTGATGTCATGTTAGGTAAAGAGATTTTAATTCAGGGTTTTTCTGTAAACATGCCGACATGTTTGCATGGCAACTGAGCTGTATAAGTTAACGAAAGTCCTTTGTGTAAATTCAGTGAGGCATAATAGTGACAACGCATTTCAATTGGATTTAACTGTTATCGTGACGGATATAACGGGTCTGACAATTCTAGGCTTTGCAAACGCTTAAAGAATTTTCTAAGTTTTTCTTTACCGTTTTGTCTACTGCGCGAGTGACTACAGGCCAGCTCAGTGCAGCGGCAACTGTATAGGATGTCAGTAGACGAACGTAGAGTTGTGTGCGACAGTGTGAAGGTTGATTTGAACGATTGTGGTACATGGCCTAGGTTAGTTGTTAGTGGCCTAGGGTAGATGTTAATGGCCTAGGGTAGTTGTTAGTGGCCTAGGGTGGATGTTAGTGGCCTAGGGTAGTTGTTAGTGGCCTAGGATAGTTGTTAGTGGCCTAGGGTTGTTAGTGGCCTAGGGTAGTTGTTAGTGGCCTAGGGTTGTTAGTGGCCTAGGGTAGTTGTTAGTGGCCTAGGGTAATTGTTAGTGGCCTAGGGTAGTGATTGTTGTATTTTCAATTACCTTTTCCCGATGTTTCATTTAATTGAAGGTTTTAATGATACAGTTGTAGGATTGGGCTGAGGGTTAGGTGGAGTTTATAAAGAAACGTCCGTATGTCGTGCGATCCTTTTATAAACTGTTTTTAACATAATACTTATTCGCTATTCTACGTAAACTACTTACTCGCTATTACTGCAAACTTGCACATCATATTACATACCACATCATAGGGGTTGTTACAAAAAAAAAATAACATATTAAATGTTTTTTTTTTTATTTGCCTATACTCTAAAGCAGTGTTACGATCCTTATATAATACAAAACAAACATTATATTAACATGTAGGTACTTATTCTAAACATAAACAACATTATCATAAAAAGTTTAAGAATGATTTATTAATAATCTAAACAATGTAAGTATATTATCACTAAGTGTAGAGTGTGTCACTGTCATAACATAATATCACTTAAATGTAAACAAACCGATTAAATATAGGTAGGTACTACTTAAGTTACAAATCTCTTCATATGAAATCGAGGGTAGTTGTAAAGAAAGGTGGAAAAATTTTCGCTGCTATTTATAATATTTATTAAAATTAAATAAAGTCTTATTATAAGCTCTTTAATGCATACATATATATGCTAACATAACATACCCACCAGTGAAGTGTTATCTCCAAATAATACAGTACAGAACTAAAACAACACAAATCTTCATTCTTCAAGCAAGTCTGACTAACCATGGAAGCACTAAAAGATTCTTTATCAGAAATGATGACATTATTTCAATCCAGAATGTCAAACTTTGAGGCAGAACTGCAAAAGAATCCTTCAGGACCAGGTGGCAGTAGCACTGACAGTCTGGTAGCGGACTTCACTGCGTTTAAGAAGTTCATTCTCGAAGCCGTGGGCTGTCTTCAGAAGCAGTTGGAGTCATTAGCGCAGGGGCTGGACAACTTGGAGATGCTTGGACGCCGGAAAATGCTGTTGCTTCACGGTGTCACTGAGCAGGCCAAGGAAGACACGGCTAAAGTAGTTGCAGAGGTTGTCCGCTGTCACCTGAAGCTGACCGACTTTACGGAGGCTGATATTAGGCGTTGCCACCGCATGGGTAGACAAACAGGTGCTAGCAAGCCCAGACCCATTCTATGTAAGCTGCGGGACGCTGGTGTCAGGGATGGTGTCTGGTTCGCTAAGACGAAGCTGAAGGGCACTGGCATCACGGTATCAGAGTTCCTGACGAGAACGCGGCATCGACTTTTCATGTCAGCGCGAGAGAAACATGGCGAAACCAATTGCTGGACTAGACAGGGCATCATTTATGTTCTTGGCGCTGATGGGTCGAAACTCAGAGTCAATTCACTGGATGACCTCAATAACATCGAGCAGGTCAGTGATAAGGTTATGTCACCCATCGCATCGGCATTATCATCGTCGCTGTCTCGATCACCAGCACCGAAAAAAGCTCGACGCGCTGCCAAGAAGAAGTAATCCCGTGAAATTTGTAGGTACATTCATCGTCCGAGTAGCAGTTTCTATGTCTTTGACAAACCCTCTCTTACTGTCAATATTTAAGTATTATTACCTACATCTTTATTTTATTTATTTATTTGTTTTTTGTTTCACAATCGTGCACGTTAAGTTCTTTTTCTAATTTCAGATTTCAATTGATCTGTCATCTGTCAAACGTCTTGTCATTCATTTATTCGTTCAGAAACTAACTCAAGGATTTTCCATAGATATAGAGCGGGGACCGAGCATTACCTCCCTAAAATTAATAAATTCTTAATAATTTCTCTAATTCTAGGCTGGGGAGGGCTTGGTCCATGCTTTGGGTCTATGGTTTTTCCTTATTTAGTTGTAGGTAATGCTTGTTATTTTTTTTTTTTTAAATGTGTTACTTTTTATTTCTTTTACGTCGTTGTTTTAGTTTTATGATTATGGTAATTTATCGTTACGACACAACTGGCGGGTGGATATTATTACCCGTTAATTTTTATTTATCGTTTTATCGTCACATATATATTTGTTCACATTATATTTATTTATATATTTATTTTGTAATTATCTACCACACAGGGTCAATGCCAGCTAGCAATGATGGCAGCGACACTGAAAGTTTCTTGTCGACTCGCAGTAATGACAGTTTTGTTAGTTTTCCATCCCTTGCTGACACACTTCAGTCTCAGTTTTCTGATGTGCCTAAGAATTTTAATGTAGTCCATATAAATGCCCAAAGTATTCCAGCACATTACACTGACATGCTAGCAAATTTAGACTGTAAGAATATCCACGCTGTCCTTGTTTCGGAGTCTTGGTTAAAGCCTTGTCTTCCCTCTACTTCCTATTCCTTGCCAGGTTTTCAACTGATAAGAAATGATCGCGCGCGTGGCGGTGGTGGTGGTGTTGCCATATACCTTCGTCCACACATTCCTTTCACAATCGTCGATATGTCTGCACAACCACCGCCGCAGAGTGCGGGCGAGCATCTCTTCTTAGAAGTAAATCTGAGCAACATGAAAGTTCTTTTAGGTGTCTATTATTGCCCTTCATCACGTATTAATTTCCTCTCCTCCTTTGAAAATATCCTTGAAAACCTTACACCTTCTTACAGTCACACAATTATCCTGGGGGATTTCAATACTTGCTTATTGAAAATCGATTCTCGTTCTTCTTCTTTTCGGTCAATTGTCGAATCATCTAATCTATCAATTCTCCCTTTGAGTGCCACTCACCATTTTCCAAATTGTAATCCTTCACTTTTAGATCTAGTCATAGTTTCCTCTCCTCAACACGTCAGCAAGCATGGGCAATGCGCAGCTGACATGTTTTCTTACCATGACCTAATATTCCTATCCTATAAAATTCGCCCTCCTAAGGCAAAACCGCAGATACTCTTACAGCGCAGTTTTAGTGGAATGAACGCGGATGATCTCCGAAGAGATGTTGACAGCATTGACTGGGCTCCTTTGTTTAGTGTTCAATCGATGGACGATAAAGTCAATCTACTGGCCGACAACCTCGTGCAACTGTACGATGTTCATGCTCCCATTCGTGCAGTTAAAATGAAACATCTTCCGGCACCATGGCTTACTGATGACATCCGAAAACTCATACATAAGAAGGCAGTTGCTAAAACCAAATTTAAGAGTCGCCCCACGCCGTTGAACCACGAACGCATGGTTGAAGCTCGCAATCACTGCAATAAGGTGTGTAGAGATGCCCAGCGACGCCACATCCACACCTCAGTTGAGAACGGAGATCCAGCTAAAGTCTGGAAATTTCTAAAATCCATGGGAGTTGGAAAATCACGCCAAGAATCTATTCCTAAAAACTTAGATATTGATCTACTGAATCAACACTTCTCAACTTCGTCCCACTGCAATGGGACCATGAAGGCAGCTACAATTAACTATCTTTCGAACCTTCCAACTCCGGATCATCCCTCATTTATTTTTAGTCAATTCACTGATTGTGATGTTAAGAAGAGCGTAATGTCAATATCATCGAACGCAGTTGGTGGTGATTGTGTCAGTCGGAAAATGATACTCCCTGTTCTCGATCAAATTCTGCCAGTCCTATGCCATATCCTGAACTATTCTATATCCTCCGGTGTCTTTCCTTCGATGTGGAAAGAGGCTAAAATCACTCCCTTACCCAAAAAATCAAATCCTACTTCCTTCTCAGAATACCGTCCTATCTCTATCTTGCCTTTCCTCTCCAAAGTCCTTGAACGCCTTGTCCACAACCAGTTAAGTACCTTTCTTTGTAAAAATAGTCTACTAAATCCCTTCCAATCTGGTTTCCGTCCCGGTCACAGCACCACCACAGCTCTAATTAACGTTACGGATGACATTCGATTAGGCATGGAGGAGGGGAAATTGACGGTACTTTGCTTACTGGATTTCAGTAATGCATTCAATACTGTCGATTTCGATATCCTGCTTGCCTTGCTTCGCTCACTTAACATATCTCCAACAGCGATTGACTGGTTTCGTAGTTACCTGTATGGCCGCCGGCAACGTATATGCATAGGAGAGTCGTGCTCCTCCTGGTGTTATACCTCTGCCGGTGTACCTCAGGGTGGCGTTTTATCTCCCTTACTCTTCGCAATATTTATAAATTCTATTTCCAAGAAACTTCTTTCTTCCTACCACCTTTATGCAGATGATTTGCAAATTTATAAGCAAGCTGTCCATTCGGATTTGTCTGACGCTATTAATATAATTAACAAGGATCTGGCTTCGATTTGCGAGTGGAGTGAAGCACATGGATTGCTGGTTAACCCATTGAAGACTCAGGTCATTGTTGTTGGCAGCTCAAGGATGATCCCCAAGGTAATTTGGTCTCAGTTACCGCAGGTACAATTCAACGGCACCGCTATTCCTCTAAGTCAGAAGGTAAAAAATCTTGGAGTTTGGATTGACCAAAATCTATCCTGGGGTCCCCAGATACAGGAAGTGAGTCGGAAAATTTTCGCATCTGCCAAGAGCTTGAGGAGATTGCGGAACTTTCTTCCGACTGCCACTAAAGCTGCGCTTGCACAATCCCTTTTACTTCCCATCCTTGACTACGCTGATGTCAGTTATCTTGATCTTACTGAGGCACAACTTGATAAACTTGAGCGACTTCAAAATTTCTGCATAAGATTTATATTTGGCCTGCGCAAATATGATCACATTTCTGAATTTCGTGTGAAACTCAAGTGGCTTCCTATACGTCTTCGCCGGAATTCTCATATCTTGTTTCAACTCTACAGTATTCTGTTCAATCCTAAAACCCCCTCTTATCTTAAAGAACGTTTCAAGTTCCTTCATGACACACATAATAGATATCTTAGGTCCTCGGAAAACTTGAGACTGGAGATGCCAATGCACTCTACGAGCTTTTACGACAAATCTTTTACAGTTGAAGCAGTGCGACTATGGAATACCTTGCCCATGTCAGTAAGGAGCGCACAAAACATGTCAATTTTTAAAAATCTGCTCAAGAAGCACTACCTCTCTCCCTAACCATGTGACTATTATGCTTCTTTTCTTTGTTTTCGTGATTATTACATATGTATATATATATATATATATATATATTTATATATGTTTGTATGTGTATGTATGTATTTATATATTTTTTTTTTATCTTGTTTAATTGGTTAAAATTGTACACCACAGTACTACCAACAGTATGTCTCTCTTTCTTCCTAATCCATCCAAAGGTTGTCTTGAAAAGATCGCTTTTAGTGATAAGACCGCCCATTGTGTCACCCTATGTTTAAGTTAAAATTTGTAATGTAATTACCTGTTGTATGATGTGCATAATAAAGAGTATTCTATCTATCTATCTATCTCTATCTCTTTGTTCTATTTTTATGAATTATATTTCGTCGCTTCATTCTTCAGATATTTTTAACCATGTAGTCCCCTTCCCTTGCGCTAGCAACTACGCACGTCTTTTTAGATTTAATTTACCCTATTTTTAATTTATTTTTATATTCTGGCAACACTACCCTACCTCTGTGTGGATGTCAGTTGAAACCGTCATTCCTTTTTCGTGCGCAGCAACGAACGGACGTCTTCAACACTCAAGTGATTAAAAGTATGCCGAAGCGAAACGTAGAAGAAAAAATCCAGCATTATAAAAACAAAATAAGGAGATTGGAAAAAAAGGCTCACCGTCGGCGAATAAGATGTTTTTCGTCATCCGATTCCGAACCAAATCCAAGTAAGTAATTTTATTTCCTATCTTTGGTGTACACAAAAGTGATATTAAGAAGAAAAAATAATGACGACTATAATAATATGTATTATTATTATGCCTGGAGGTTGCCCGAGATGGTAACACGACGGCTAAATAACTAGCAATTACTTTAACAAAGTAACCTATAATACCGGGAGGTTGTCCGCGATGGCAACACGAAGGTTAAATTATACCGGGAGGTTATCCGAGATGATAACACAATGGTTTTTACAAGAGCAAACATGGTTTCTAGGAACAAGAATCACATGTAATACTGTTCTAACCTACCTACGAACTTTTCCCTATGCAAAGTTGTGACTACCCTCATTACAAAAAAAAAAAAAAAATGTTTCCAGGTCCAAGGGAAACACGGGATTCCGAGATCGTGGATGCTGTGATCGATTCTGAGCCAGCAACACCAACCCCGGATCCACCACCGATCGATGTGACTATCGCCCCAGATGTGGCAACTGATCCTCCCAGTGATTTGGACCCAAATATTTTGGCGGCGCTAGGCGACGCCACGGACGAGACTCCCGAGTTTGGTGAGAAGATTCACGAGAATCTCGCAAAAATCTGGCTACCTTTACTCAAAAAAGGTATGTCAAAAGAAAATAGAGAGGTTCTTTTGAAAACCTACCTCATACCGGAAAACTGCCAGTTACTTCAGGCGCCAACGCTCAACCTGGAGGTTTCGGCAGCCATACCAGAGTCAGGCAGATTTAGAGACAAAAAAATTACCGCTAGCCAGCAGCAACTGGGGGTGGGCATAGCCGCAGTAAATAGAGGCCTACACCTGCTTATAAACAACGAAAGCAGGATAGAAGCAATAAAATTTATAAGCGACGGTTGCAGAATCTTATCCGATTTGCACCACCAAAATACGGAGTCTAGAGTAAAATTCATACTCCCTGGTTTGGATAAAATATCTTTCCTACAATTCTTAGATCGTTCTGAACGCGACAACACGCTATTCGGTAACGACCTTTCGGAGAAAATTAAGGCCTCAAAAGCCATTGTAAAGCAAGGGGAACAAATAAAGAAAACTGCTCCAACATCCAAACCTAGTTCGAGCTCCAGACCACATGCTGCAGCTAACCCGTCAAGCTACCAGGGAAACTGGTCGGGACCCTCTCGCTTCCAGTCGAACAGGGGAGGAGGGCGAGGGGGTCAGAAGCGGAACAACTATCGAGCTCCCCGTGCATCCAACCAGCCGAAGACCAACAAGCAACGTGCCCCATCACGACGCCACTGACTCAGGTACATGCAGGCAGAATTAAACTTTATTACGATTGTTGGACAAAACTTACCAATAATACAACTGTTCTTAGATGGATTAATCAAGGTGTAGATATCCCTTTAATAGGTGAGATAATACAATCTCATACCATTCCCAAAGAAGTTTGGTCTAAACAAGAGAAATGCGATATGGCAATTGCCATTAACAAGCTCATAGATCTTGGTGCGGTTAACGTTTGTGAACCAGTAAAAGACCAGTTTATATCTCGTATTTTTTTGGCACCTAAGCCAAACGGCGAAAAAAGATTCATCTTAAATCTAAAATCATTTAATCGGTTTGTTTTAAAATCTCATTTCAAAATGGAAGATCATAGAACTGTCTGTAAAATTATTCCAAGAAATGGTTTCCTTGCAACTATAGACCTCAAAGAAGCTTATCTCTTGATTCCAATCAAAGAGGCATGTAGAAAATATTTACGTTTTCAATTCGACAATGATAAATCGGCAACAATAACATACGAATTTAATGCAATGCCATACGGTCTATCCATTGCCCCTAGAGTATTTACAAAAATAATGAAAGAGGTCATGACCTCCCTTAGATGCAAAGGTCATAGATCAGTTATTTACCTTGACGATATTCTATGTATAGGTAAAACTTATAGTGAGTGCCTCAGTAACGTTAAAGAACCTTTACGAACGTTAACTTGTCTAGGTTTTATAATAAATCATAAAAAGAGCTCATTAATTCCCCAGCAAGAGTGTAAATTTCTAGGTTTCATTTATAATACGACAAATCTTTCCGTTTCCTTGCCCACTGATAAACGGCACAATATCGCACTCCTTGTAAACAAGTTTATTGGTTTGCCTCCCTGTACCATAAGGGAATTCGCCCAGTTAATCGGCGTCCTCACAGCAGCGTGTCCCGCAGTTAAATACGGGTGGCTGTATACCAAAACGCTAGAACGCCAAAAATACCTCCTATTGAATAGATTTCATAATAACTATAATGCTAAAATAAACTTAGAACGGTATATTCTTAATGACTTAAATTGGTGGTCACAAAACATATTTACATGTACAAACTTTTTTGACAACACTGTTTTTGAATTGGAAATATTTTCGGATGCCTCTAAAACAGGGTGGGGAGCATTTTGTGGAGGTAATCGCGCTCACGGTTCGTGGAAGGAAACTGAAAGAGAATGTCATATTATTAATTACCTGGAGTTATTAGCTAGCTTCTTAGCACTAAAAACCTTCGCGAAGGAACGATCAAATTGTTCCATATTGTTACGAGTTGACAATAAAACTGCACTGAGTTACGTAAATAGAATGGGAGGAGTACAATACCCTCACTTAAATGATCTAGCATTTCAAATTTGGCAATGGTGCGAGAAACGTAATTTATGGATATTTGCATCTTACATTAATACTAAACAAAATATCGAAGCTGATAATGAGTCAAGGATTATCAATCCCGACATAGAATGGAGCTTATCGGATCAAGCATTTAAAGTTATTGTTCGTAAACTAGGTCAACCATTAATTGATTTGTTCGCTTCTCGCGTCAATACCAAATGTCATTTGTACGCATCCTGGTTTCCGGACCCAGATGCGTCTTTTGTCGATGCTTTTACAATTAATTGGAAATATGATTTTTTCTACGCATTTCCCCCATTCTCGTTACTACTTAAAAGCGTTTATAAGATAATAAATGACGAGGCGTGTGGCATACTCGTATTCCCATGGTGGCCATCACAACCATGGTTCCCTATCGTTATGGAATTAATCACCTCAGAAATTCTATTTTTCGAACCCAGTAAAAACTTACTCCTATCATCTTCCAGGGATTACCAACACCCGCTCCACAACCAGCTTACACTGGCTGCGGCAATACTCTGCGGGAAGCCTTCCTCCGACGTAACATCCCCACAGAGGCAATAGATCTCATGTTAGCATCGCTTTCCGATAATACCAAAAAACAATATAGCGTCTCGTACAAACTTTGGTGGCAGTTTTGCCAAACTAATGAAATTAGTACTTATGAGAGTACGGTAGCAAGGGTCATCTCTTTTCTGACAGCTGAGTTTAATAAAGGCGCCTCGTATGGATCCTGAAATTCCCACAGATCCGCACTCTCGCTACTATTGGGCAACAACATTGGTTCCGATGAATGCATCAAACGTTTATTAAAAGGAGCCTATAAACTTAAACCTAGCAAGCCCAAATATACTCACACGTAGGATCCCCAATTAGTGCTTAACCTTGTTTCTAAATGGTACCCGAACAGAGAATTAGATCTTAGCCGACTAACAAAAAAGTTAGTAATTTTGTTGGCTTTATGTACAGCACAGCGAGTTCAAACTTTATCCTTAATAAAATTAGAGAATATAAATATTTCGCCCAGTGGAGTAAAAATATTGATTACAGACGTTATCAAGACTTCAGCCCCAGGAAGAGATCAACCCGTGCTTTTTCTTCCCTACTTTATAGAAAATAAAAATATTTGCCCTGCTACCGTACTCATAGATTATATACATATTACAAAAAATATAAGAGATGTAAATATAAAAAACTTAATAATAACAATTAAAAAACCTAATAAGGCAGCTACAGCTCAAACAATAAGTCGATGGATAAAATTGGTGCTATCAGAAAGCGGTGTCGATACATCAGTATTCAGTGCACACAGTACACGACACGCCTCAACTTCTTCTGCAAGTTCGGCTGGCGTGTGCATTGATACAATACGAAAAACCGCCGGATGGACTAGTCGTTCTCAATCGTTTGCAAAGTTTTATAAACTCAACATAATAAATGCAGCCGAATTTGCAGAATCAGTATGCAATCTGAATCAGTAGGTATATAGCTGATTGAAATTAGTCGTAAGAAACTGATTGTGAATCAAAATATAGAATACTATTTTTCTTTTCAATTTAATTAAAAAGTAAATAAATCATCATTTCAAAAGCTTGTGATTTATTTAAATGAACCTGCAAATCTCATTATCTCTTAACATCTACATGGTTAAAAATATCTGAAGAATGAAGCGACGAAATATAATATAATATGATCAAACGAACTTCCAAGCGAAGTTCGATCATTATTATATGAGTCGCTTCATTCGAAGATATAACTTCCCTACCCGCCCAAGAGAACCCTTACGAGATTTGCAAGAGTACACAACTCTATCTCTCTCTAAAAATAATGACGGTTTCAACTGACATCCACACAGAGGTAGGGTAGTGTTGCCAGAATATAAAAATAAATTAAAAATAGGGTAAATTAAATCTAAAAAGACGTGCGTAGTTGCTAGCGCAAGGGAAGGGGACTACATGGTTAAAAATATCTTCGAATGAAGCGACTCATATAATAATGATCGAACTTCGCTTGGAAGTTCGTTTGATCATATATTGTCTCTAATTTATCGCCTTTATGAATAACGACATTAGGTTCGTTATCGCTTAACACAGTATAAGGTCCATTATATAACTTGTCTAATTTTGTACCTGTTTCATTTTTTATTAGTATTAAATCACCTGGTTTATACGAAATAGGATTACATTTTCTATCATATGCTAATTTCCTTTGAGTTTTTCTTATAATTAAATTATTCCTAACTTCCTTATGAGCTAACTGTAACCTATATTTAAGTTCTAATGCATAGTTATCTGGATTGTAAAGCGGTTCTACTACTTCATTGGTAAGATTACTAGGTAAGTTGCATGTTTTTCCGAAAACTAACTCATAGGGTGTGTATTTTGTTTCCGTGTGGACGGTAGTGTTGTATGAAAAACACCAAAAATTCAACCATTGACTCCATGTTTCTGGATGTCCGTCACACTGAGTACGTAAAAATGCTGCAAGATGCTTATGGGTATTTTCTAAAGCACCTATCGACTGATGGTGATATATGCAGTCGAATTTATTTTATTAATTTGTAGCAGTTTACAAACCTCTGACATTGTTTCCGACATAAATTCCGTACCTCGATCGGTAGCAATGGTTGTGGGTAAACCATACCTAAGTATAAAATTGTTTACGAATGATCTAGCTACACTTACCGTATCTTTTCTCTGTAATGGATACGCTTCGACATACTTACTGAGCTCACATTGTAAACTTAAAATATAAACGTTACCTTCTAAATCCTTATCTAAAGGGCCAACTAAATCTAAAAATACCTTTTGGAAAGCACTTGTTGCCGTTGTAGTTATGACCATTGGTTCCATTATATTTCTAGAATACTTACTAGTTTGGCATTTTTTACACTTGGAAACGTAGCATCGTACGTCGTTCTCCATGCCTGGCCAAAAATACTTACTCTTATTATTATTTATCATACGTCTTACTCCTGCATGCCCACTTGTTGGCAGCAAATGATAGTCATGTAGTATGTATGTCTTTTCGTCATTTTCTAGGACTCTTTTTATTCCTCTTATAATATTTATTTGTGGACCGGTCCACTGTGGTCTTCTTTTTATTTCATTGATCAACTCTTTAATAAATTCAACATTATTTTTATCTTTTACTATGCATAGTTCTTTAATATTGATTTTTCTACAAGTTTCACTCAATAAATCCGCAAATTCGACTCGCGAGAAATGCGACATATAATCGAGATTGATAAATAGAGTTGATTCTTTTTCAACATAAACAAAACATTCGTTTTCATAATCTATATTTTTCTTGTTTAGTTCTTTACCTTTTAAAAATGTTAATTCTACAGCTTCTTTAGGTTTTCTTAATATCTCTGCTATCCTTGGTTGGCCAAACCTCGGTTCGTCAGCTATATTAAGAGAACCATTGTCACTCGAGGTAGGTATTGCTTTGCACTCCGAGTTTATTCTCGCTCGTTGTGCCCTTGTCATTACCATATTTATACTTTTTTCATTTAAAGTTTTTAATTCGTTAGAACTTATGGTAACCCTACTCAATGCGTCAGCAACATTATTCTCTGTACCTTTTGTGTATTTAATATCGTAATCGTATTCTTCCAATAGTAATCTAAACTTTAAAAGTCGTGTAGATGGATCTTTCATGCCAAATAGATAGATGAGTGGTTTATGATCCGTTAGAATAGTAAATTTTCTTCCATATAAGTAAGGTCTAAAATATTTTATACTCCACACCACTGCCAAAAGTTCTTTTTGTATCGTAGGATAATTTATCTCTGCTTTATTTAGTGGTCTACTGGCGTAAGCTACTGGTCTTAGGTCACTGTTGCATAAGACTGATCCTATTGCCATATTAGATGCGTCCGTTTGAAGTATGAATTCATTTTCTTTAGAAAAATCGGGGTATTGCAAAATTGGTGGATTTATTAACTTTTCTTTGAGAATGTCAAAACTATTTTGACACTCACTTGTCCGTACAAAAATTTCGTTCTTTCTACATAATTTATTTAGTGGTACCGTAATTTCTGCAAATGATCGAATGAATTTTCCATAATAGTTGCAAAATGCAACGAATCGCCTGACCTCTTCGGCATTTTTTGGTATTGGGTAATTTTTAACTACAGTAATTTTTTGTGGATCTGGTAATACACCATTAGCTGAAACTTCGTGACCTAAATAGAGTAATTGAGTTTTCATAAATTCGCACTTTGCTGGGTTTAGCTTAAGGTTCATTTTCCTTAAACGATCGAAAACATCCATAAGGTTCTTATTATGTATATCTACTGTCCTACCGAATACAATAAGATCGTCACAGTAAACGAAACATTTCTCAAATGTTAGTCCTGACAAGGCAACTGACATGGCTCTAGAAAACGCATTTGGTGATATTTTGAGACCCATAGGAAGGCGCTTCATACGATATTGACCTTCAATAGTCGAAAAACTGGTGATATCCCTACTCTCTGGTTTTAAATTTACTTGGTAAAAACTTTGATGAAGATCTAAATGGGTAAAACAAATACTTCCTGAAAGAGAGTCTAATATTTCGGTAATGTTTGGTAGTGGGAATTTATCGTCTCGGATACATTCATTAAGTTTTCGGTAATCCACTACTAAACGCCATTTCTTTTCTCCATCAGACTTTTTGGGTACTAAAAGAATAGGACTGTTCCACTCACTATTGGAGGGCTCTATTATGTCGTCCTGTAACATTTTATTAACTTGTTTATTAATTTCCGATTTCGATGATTGATGCAAACGATAGGGCTTTGTATACACTGGCATCGTATTTGATTTTACTGTTATTGACTGTTCTACTACATTTGCTGTACCTAGTTTGTCTCCTTGAAGGAAAAATATGTCTGAATATTTAGCACAAATTATTTCCAAATCTTTTCTATCGCTTGAATTTAAATGTGACAAATTTAGTTCTGATAGTAATTTTTTTACTCGTTCCAGTCCCGTTTCCGATTTATTATACAAACAAATATTATAGTTATCTAAATACTCTAAATCATCGTTACGTATTAATTTTGATTTCGGTATTTTGATTAAATTTTCACTAGTGTTTAAAAATTTTACTGGTACTTTACCTCGTTTTGGCTGAAAAATACAACCTGCTAAGAATAAGTTGTCATTTATTTGCCTTGAGTGTAAAACGTATTCTTTGTAAACATTTTTGTTTATGTCGATATAGTGTATAGACTCACTTCGACCTGGAATAAGCAAATAATTTTCCGTGTTCGTGTGAATAGGTTGACGGTTTTGTATTTCAATGTGACAATGCGGCGCTTTATCAGTTAATTGTAAGCTGAGTACGTTTGTCGGTAAATCAATGTTAGCATTATAAGTTCTCAGAAAGTCTAAACCGAGTATTCCATCCGATTCACATGGAATATTATCGAACAAATAAAACTTGTAACGAAACTGTACACCCGTTTCTAATTTCAAAGATATGTACGCGTAGTTATATGCCTGTACTTTCCCACCGATACCTTTTATGCTTGTTTGATCGCTATATATTTTTGTTTCGCGTGTTACCGACTTTCTGTTGATTAATGAAATAGATGCACCCGTATCGATTAAGAATTTTAGTTTTTGTTTGCCAGCGTATAAATAGATAAAATCTAGACCATCACATACTAACCCATAATTAGTTGTTCCGAAAAAACTGAACTAAATTTTCCTCTTTATTCGTTACCTCTTTATTCCTTTCCTCTTTTGGCGCATTGACAACATTCACGTTGTCCTGCCTGGCACCTCTGTAATGACCCCTGTTACTTCTATAGTAGCTTTTATTCGGCGGCCTAGAGTATCCACGTGGTTGGTAATGTCTGCCACGGTGAAAACCTCGCTGTGCGGGCCCTTGACCCCTGTAATGCTGGGCTGCGTTATTACCTCGGTAGTGAGAAGGATTCCCACGGTAGTGAGTAGTCTGCCCACGATGGTAGTTTCCGTGACTCCGACTGTACCTTGAGTTTCTACCTCGTGTGTAAGAAAATACGGCATCCTGACCTGATGTTCCGGGAAGTGACAGCTCCTCATCTTCAGCTGCTCGTACAGCATCCTTCAGTTGGCTATAATTTCTAGCTGCTAAAATAGTACTAAGTCGACGATTTCTCAAACCGTCTGCAAATCTCTTAACTACTAACCTTTCATTTATTGGACTTAGTATCTCGGCGGCTGTCTGGTTGCCGTCTGCTTGCGCTATGGTAAGGGAAGTAAACAAATCTCCTAGTTTCTCTCCATATTCGCCTATAGTCAAGTTGTTTTGACTTATATTATTAATTTGTGTCATTATTGAGTTGGAAGATTTTTTTGTAAGAAGATAAGATTTATCGGTTGAAGAATATTCTCCCATCTCACGTGAAGGCAATGCTCGTTCAATCCCTTATCTTCCCCATAATTGATTATGGTGATGTGTGTTACTATGACCTGAATGCAGATTTACTCAATAAACTTGACCGACTTCTGAATAACTGCATTCGATTCGTCTTTAATCTCCGTAAATATGATCACGTCTCCGAACACCGTTTACTTTTAAAGTGGTTGCCCATTCGCCAGCGTAGAGCGTTAAGGGCCTTAACCACCCTGTTTTCTCTTCTTGACAAACCTACTTCTCCGTCCTATTTGACTACTCACTTCCAGTATTTATGCTCTGCACATATCAAAAATCTTCGTTCTTGTAATAATCGTCTTCTACGATGTCCCTCTCACCGTTCTGGCTTTCTTAAATCTTCTTTCCCAATCCAGGCAGTTTTCCTATGGAATGCGCTTCCTCGGAATATCAGGACGGTATCCAATCAGTTCACTTTCAAGTTGAAAGCTCGTGAGTATATTACTAAGAAGCTGGCAGATTCATCTCTAAATTAACTGGTTGTTAGTTTCCTTATTTCTCTAAACTATGTATGTATATATTGTATGTATTGTATGTGCCTATTGTATGGATTGTATGTATATTTGTATTGTATGTATGTATGTATTGTTTATATGTACTAATTTATATTCATTTCCTTATTAAGTAATTGTCTTGTGTGTTGCACCTACTTTGTCTTTGTCTCTGCATCACCCTAAGGTAGACTGGGAGATAATGCCCAAGGCATTAAGTCCGCCTTTGTACATGTTTCTTTGTAACTTGTGCATAAAGTTTAAATAAAAATAAAATAAAATAAGTTTGAATATCTTTTACTAATCCAGAAACTGTTTCGTAACTTTCTTTCAATTTTAATCTCGCTATTTTTGACAGCCGAGTCTTTAATACAAATGTAACTAGCAATTTCATACAACCTTCTTCTTTCAAGCAACTTTCATACATCTCTATACCTTCGATTATTCTCTCTACTGTTTCTTCCTTTCCATCCATAACTGGAATCAAAGTACTAGCCGTTTTTAAACTAAAACTCTCCATTTTGTATGTTGTCTTATTTTCCTCTAAATCTAAAAATTCGTCGGATGAACTTTCTGAAATATCTATTACCTCTTTATAACCCAAGATTTTACTATATATTTTCTCTATTTCGTTAGGTATTGACGGATCTAAATGTAATTCCTTTTTACTTAGTTGTCCATATTTAATTAATAATGTAAACTCATTAAACAAATTATTAGCCTCCTGAAACTTTAGCTGTCCTACTTTTTCACCTCGCCGTGTAGGGCCTAATTTTCTAATACTAACACATAAATCTAGTAAACTTTCATATATTTCACTAAGTCTATCCATGAATAATTATAGAGTCTATTATTACTCTTCGTGAGTACCGCACTCATACCTTTCACTGAGTTGGTCCGTCACGACGGGCTGCTAGGCTTGTCCTCTGGAAGGGCTGCTTGGCTTGTCCTCTGAGGTGACTGCTTGGCTCATCCTCAGGAATGGCAGCTTGGGCTGGGCATACCCTGGACACCGCAGGTAACTGAGCCGGGAAATCCCTGGACTCCACCAATAAAATAAACTGTATTTCTTCATTCTTCTGTATTTTTTTTTTCAATAATTGGTCTTTGTTCTTCTATTATTTAATCTTCTTTCTTCTATAGTATAGTTGTATCTTCTTTCTTCACTTCATTATTTATTTATTTTTCGTTTTATTTACGGCAGGCGCAGGAAACGCAGGTAGGTTCCTCTCCGGATCTAGTCGTCACACGGCGGAAGGACCGTCTCAAGTTTTGTGTCATTACTTCACTCGTAATCCAAGTCTGATGACACTTTTTGTATAAAACGTATAGACCGTAAAGTCCTGCAATAGACAGTATTGTGCAGATGACGAACATTACGACGCTTATGTTAGAAAGGTGATATTCCGCGCTGCTGTTTGATCCGCCGGAAGCACTCTGAGTGATGAATACTTCGTCCTTCTTGATATCTGAGCGACACATTTTGATGAGGTAGTTTAATTGTCCATGTATATATTTAAATAACGCCGACACGTAGTTGAAGCACTGGCATCTTCTGATCCGCAGTCAGAAGAAATCCTGGCAGGGTCGCCATGTAGGATTGGGCTGAGGGTTAGGTGGAGTTTATAAAGAAACATCCGTATGTCGTGCGATCCTTTTATTAACTGTTTTTAACATAATACTTATTCGCTATTCTACGTAAACTACTTACTCGCTATTACTGCAAACTTGCACATCATATTACATACCACACAGTAGAGTTCTGAAATTTCCTTATTTTCGCCGACGAACTGAATCTAGAGTTTGGTCAGGAATGACCGAGTGAAACAGTATTCTGTCGTGGACTGTTTTGTGTTTCAGTGGGATATCCAGACACGTGGCCAGCTACAACAAGAGCTGCAAGCGGTTTCTTTTATGAAGAGAAAGCTACCTAGCGATGACTGCGATGCCCCTGAAAAAAAGCTGTGAAGCCTCTGAAGTGTTTTACCTGCCGCGGCGCAGTGAGAGGAGCAGCGCCAACTCCGGGTCATCAAAGCCTATTAATGAAAAGAGGGTTGACCTGTGCCTCCTGAGCGCGTTGACTGGGACCCTATCCGGTGAGCAATTTTCATTTTGTTTACGACTCTGGTGCCTTGTGTTCTTTATGTTGACTATCGCTGGTAAGCGTTAGTAGTGTAATCGCTGGTTAAGCGGATTACTTGTGCTTTCGCTGGTTAAGCGTTAGCTGTTGAATCGCTGGTTAAGCGAGTTATGTTGACAATCGCTGGTTAAGCGTTAGTAGTGTAATCGCTGGTTAAGCGGATTACTTCGGCTTTCGCTGGTTAAGCGTTAGCTGTTGACTCGCTGGTTAAGTGTGTTAGTGTGGGCTTTCGCTGGTTAAGCGTTAGCTGTTGAATCGCTGGTAAAGCGAGTTATGTCGACTATCGCTGGTTAAGCGTTAGTAGTGTAATCGATGGTTAAGCGGATTGCGTTGGCTGAGCTGGTTAAGCGAAAGCCAACGTAAATTCAACAGCTAACTGTTGAATCGCTGGTTAAGCGTGTTATAATGTGTGCCTTCGCTGGTTGGGCGTTGGCTGTTGAATCGCTGGTTAAGCGAGTTATGTCGACTATCGCTGGTTAAGCGTTAGTAGTGTAATCGCTGGTTAAGCGGATTGCGTTGGCTGAGCTGGTTAAGCGAAAACCAACGTAAATTCATCAGCTGACTGTTGAATCGCTGGTGCGTGTTATGATGTGTGCTTTCGGTGATTAAGCGTTAGTGGGTTAATATTGCTGGTTAAGCGTTATTATTATCACTGTGATAGTGATAAGATTTGTAACGCTGGTTAAGCACTACAATGTTAAGTACTGGTTAAGTACTTCAGTGATTTACACTGCTGGGTAAGTAGTGATGCATGGTGCGGGTTAAGTGCTGTGGATTTGAGGGAGAATGCCCGAGGTACAAGTACAATTTTTAAGTAGAGGTGTTGAGTTGAATGATAGTGTGGAATCTTAGGTCGGCTGGTCAGACCGTACCAGTAGCCATTTCGTAGCCAGTCCGTATTTCCGAAAATTTTTGACATCCTGGTGTCCATGGATGCGCGGTGTGCGGATGGCACTGGCGGAGGTCGTGTATTGTGCGTTCATGGTGAACGGTGTACAACAAACAGAGGTTTATTGGTATAAGATTGCTGCATTGTGATGATACAATTGCAAAGGTACTTGATTCCTCTGGGATTTTTGGTCAGTCTAAATTGTGTTGTCTTTTGTGTTTGACTTTGAGTAGTTGATGTGATATTTTTCTTTAGGGAAATTATAATCTGTAACTTTATAGGAAAAATAAGGTAACATGTTGAACAAACCTACTTTAAGAATTATTTTGATAAAGGCTCGAAATGATTATCTTGATGGTCTTGTGTTTGTAACTGGATGGAGGTTACGTGTTGAAGACCGGATGGAGGTCGATTGATTTCATGCTTATGACCCGATGGAGGTTATAATGTGTGATGATGAAGACCGGATGGAGGTCAGAGTATGAGAACTGCAATATTTTGATGAGTTTCCTATTACTTGAATGAGTATGGGTATTGTTCGACATGTCAGCTTTGAGAGTAAGAGTTTGTTGTGATTTTCACTAGACCCTGTAATTATTTTGATGAGATTACCTTTTCCATTTGGGTCAGGAATGGCCGAACGAGTAGAATAGTTACTGTTCGAGAATTTTCTCTCATTCCAGATGTCACACACGAGGACGTGTGAATTGTCAGAATGGCCGTGTCGCAGAACCAACACAGAAGCACAATAATTCAGAATAACGCCATCTATTGTCATTGCCGAGGAATCAAAACTGAAGCACTATTTGGAATCTCTATGGATTATTGTTAATTTAGAATAACGCCATCTATTATCGTTAGTGTGGAATCAAAACAGAAACTCAATTTACAATCTTTATTGATTAGTGTTAATTTAGAATAACGCCATCTGTCTCTCATTGGAGGAACTATGAAGTTAGATTTGACAGATAACGTTTAGGAATGCCAAGTCATTACACTTGGGGATGCTTAGCGTGGAGTAATGGCAACACCGAGCGAATAGTCGAGTCGAATATCGATTCGGAAGTTTAATCAGGTATTCGACGTTGACAGGTGTAAGGTCCTTTCGTCTCTTACCACCAGCTGCCAGCGTAGATTGCCATGAGACTAATGGGTTCTGTTCGCATGAGGTATTGATTGAAATAAAAGAGATGCTTCCGTCTTCTCAGCTATTTAATAAGTTGGTGCACACTTCTAAGTACATGAACACAGCACTTAACAAGTTTCCTGATAATGTTAGGTTATAAATATAACACTTACTTCAGGTAGAACATACCACCATCTATCCAGGTCGAACCGAGGATATGTGATGCAGACAGCAATCGCGGTCTGTGTGGTTTGTAGAATATAACACGTGGCTTGAAACCAGAGCTTGTCCTAGCTTACTTCACGTTCATGTGCCAAGCGTTGAGAAGACGTTTTTAATTAATTAAATATTTCTTTAAATATATGGTTGGATGGAACCCTGAGAACAACATCAGAAAGAAATTCGTGAGCATTCCAATACAAAATCATGGTGAAAAATGATGCCATGTAATTGTAACAAAACAGGAAATAATTATGGATACATACGCATATGCGGTTCCTTTATATTAATGCACTTTCATTTTAGCCGCTGTTCCACGCCTTGTCCGCGTCATTAATTTATTTAATTAAAATAATTCTTTGTTCTAAATTAGCGTCTTGATCGCGTGTCCTTGCTCCAAGAAAAAAAACCCGAAAGTTACACGTCATCATCTTAACTTTTTTCAAATCAGCTACCAGTCTTTTTGATTTTAGACCATGCTGTATTTAATTAAACTTAATTCAACTGAAATCTATTACAATTAATTATTTGAATTTTATCTATGTACTTATTATATTTTATTTAGAATTTAAAGTGTCGAGAAAATAAATATGTTACTCTCCAATGCCATCTATTGGACCATTGCACAAACTGCAACTATTTCCTATTAGTTCGCGCCTCTGTCAATAGAGGGCGCTACCCGTCTCCAATATTCAATAACTTCTTTTATACTTGTTACACAGGTACTGACGTTGACAGATATGTTGGCAAACCTGTGTGGGGTAGGCTACTTGGACGGACAGTTGAGTGAAGTGAACACTTTGGATCGGTCCGTCAAGCTGTGTAGACATCTTGGTCACGCCACGTCGTCCACGATAAACTTCCCGCGTTCCTAAGTTTTTAATCGAGCCATATCTCGGACATC
Organism: Agrotis exclamationis; assembly: GCA_950005045.1. Taxonomy (NCBI): domain Eukaryota; kingdom Metazoa; phylum Arthropoda; class Insecta; order Lepidoptera; family Noctuidae; genus Agrotis; species Agrotis exclamationis. The sequence goes on along the minus strand of CATLKN010000017.1, from coordinate 22,180 downwards.
CTTGATTATTTTGTATTCAGTGTGTGTTAGCAAGTAATTAAAAGTGTTAACGAAGGTTTTGTGAGTGTTATTTCCGATATCGCGACCCCTTCTGATATCGATTCTTCGACAAATATATAAATAACTGAGGTCACCCCGCCAATTCCAGTAGGTCTCACTTGTCCATGCGTAGCTGTACATCTCGTTCGATGATTCACACGAGTGTTCATAACAGGTGCTCGCGGCTACTTCTGCCTGGTCGCTTCGTTCCATCGCATTGTGGGAGATCTGCAGCATATAAAAAACACGCTATAAACAACCGCCTATCTCTGACCGGCCTATTAGATAAAAAGTATGCATTGCTACACCAAGTCATTGGACTTACCTAATGTGTCTGACCTGCTTGCATGCGGCTGGAACGAATGATGCAACAGCTACCATTGCCACCCTTTGTTTTCACCGTTGCTCAGGTTTGACTACTGGCGGTTCTCGCTTTTGTATTAGTGACATCCCCATGAACTGCAAGAGGGTAAAAATAAAATAATACCTATGTACTGTCTTTCACCTGCGGCTGCGGGTACATTGATTAAATTACGTAATATATATTAAGTTAGGGAACCTAATTAATATTACTTACCTTTCATATTTTAACGTATTTCCGCAAATTTTGCTGGCATTTAAATATAAATAAATTATCTTGCACTAAACATATCCCGTGTTCACATTAAAATAGCCTGAAACATATTTGTAAAACATAAACCACACATTAGGTATCAGTCTATCGAACAATGATTTCAAACAATGCTATCGAACGAATGTTTTATGCAAACAACATTACGTTTAAAACTTTCTTAAAAACAACTGTCTGGAATCTGGATGTGTCCAGTGCTCTGTGTACGAGATCTGTTGCGTAATGAAGGCCTAGATACGAGTTTAGGCGACTGTAGGCACGTAAACAAGAAGTCTGGCAACGTGCGAAACAGGTTTTTTGTTAGATCATTAATTAGTGTTATCGGTCGTCAAGCGTCTGTCCCATTTGTTTATGTTTTTAGTTTATTTTTACTTACTACCCTTATTTATTATATTGTAGGCACATGTAGATATATTTAATTTATTTAACATCTATTATTTGTTGTCCAAGTTAATATAAGTATTTATGTATTTAACCAACACACACACATAACACGTTTGGATGTTTTAAGACTGCTTTGCGTCCGTCACGTCATCGTCCAGGTCCAGTTGAAAACCAGCGTTGAGTACCTACTAGCTACTCGACAATTTGTTGAACTGGACCTATTTGGCGTAGCCGTGGGACACACAATGTTTGTTATTTCGTTGTTGTTTTGTACTATGTAGTAATTTATTTCTTTATTATCATGTTCGTTTTTGTTTTTTTATTAATCTGTTTGTTAACATTGTGTGTACCGGTCTACCCAATAACCTTTTTTTTCTTTTTTCTTTCTTTCTTTAATTTATGGAAGAGAATACCCTACAGCGTTTCAGCCTACTGATGCACGTATTTTCACGCGGGCAGTGCAACGTTTGTTAGATAACCAGCCTATCGTGCCGATTTCACAGGGAGGCGGCAGGCAAATAAGGCCAGCGGCCGAAACGGCTATCTTATCTATGCGAGAAAACCCTCGTTTGGGAGTGCGTACAGCGGCTAAAGTTTTGCGAAGGCGGCATGGCCATCGGGCTAGGTACATGCTGTCTCATTTCACCGTGCACAAAGTACTAAAAAGGGATAGGCAACGACCTTACAAAATTCACCACGTGCATGCACTCGTGCCGGGTGACACAACACGCCGTATGCAGTACTGCAGGTGGCTGCAAAGGCAGGACCGAGGATTTGTGAATAAAGTTATTTTCACGGATGAATGCACCTTCGCAAATAATGGAATGTGGAACCGTCGAAATTCACACTATTGGTGCTCCGTGAATCCACATCAAACCCAGGAAACGGGCTTCCAGGCACGGTGGAAACATAATGTGTGGGCTGGCATCATGGGAAATCAGATACTGGGCCCCGTTTTCTTGCCACCGAGTATGAACGGACCTGCCTACCTCAACCTCATTAATGGTTACCTAACCGAAATGTTAGATGACATGCCACTGATCCAGCGGCGAGACGTGTGGTATCAGCATGACGGTGCACCACCACACATCGTGAGACCGGTTCGCGATCAGCTGACGCAGCTGTTCGGCGACAATTGAATTGGGCGATATGGGCCCCATGATTGGCCTGCACGCTCACCTGATTAAACGCCTTTGGATTTCTTTTTGTGGGGATACGTCAAAGATAGGGTGTTTGACCGTACCTGCGAGAATGCTGCGGAGATGCGTCAAAAAATCATTGATGTTTTTGATGAACTCAAGCAGCGGTCAGAGCGAGAAGGGATCCTGGAACTGGTTCATCAAGAGACGCTGACTAGAGCGCGCATCTGTCTCCGCGTGGGAGGTCGGCAGTTTGAACCGCAGTTAGTGAGTGTTGAGAGACCACCGATTGATGATATCAACGATGGACAGTAGGTAAGTGTTTTATGAGTTTTAATTTAAGAACATCCTGGGGTCGTGGGACTGTTCGAAAGATGTACCACGGCCCTGGAACGTAAAGGGCACACGAAGGAGCAGGTCAATTTTAGTCAGAGAAGTCTGACACTACCTCCCGCCCCACCCTGGTCGAAAGGTCTCATTTCATGATTATACGACCTTAAAAAAAAATAAGAACATCGTGCATCTCAGTAGGATTTTTACTTATTTGTTTTCACGGAAACTTTATTCATTTCGTTCATCCCCACAAATACTCGAAAAGATCGCAGAACGTCGCGTCGATAGGTACGTTCTTATCACAGCGCGTTCCAACTTAGGCGCGCTTGTGTGTGTCAAGCCGCCCGCCTACTGTAGCGTTATAGTCGATTCACTAAAATCAACTAAACGCACCTCACTAATTACGTGTGACATCCCTAAATCTTGCACGTATAAACGTCATTCTCGAACCTTCGATGGCTCGGCTATAAAAGGTCTCGCACTTCATTTTGCGGCCTTTCCATCGCTCGCTCGAAGCTGCTAACATACTATTTAAAATAAACCCCGAGTTATATCTTAAGCGGGTGAGTGCTCTGGTGATTAATTTATTATTAGCTGTGTCCTGTCAGATCGCATTCTATGTATTTCTTTCTGTCTGCGCGATCTGGCAGCAATCCTATTTTATTGTCTTAGCGTCATAACTATCATCGTATGTAAATTCACCTTGTCTTCATCACTGCATCACTATGTAAATGCGTGCGCATGCTTCACCATTCTTCACTATGCTTGCCTCGCCGCGCTGCGCCTAGCTGCTCGCTTAAATCACCTGGCCACGCGGCGAGGAACCTTCGTCAATGCCTGAGGCATGTGCATGCATACCTAATCTCTAATTGTAAGCCATCACGATGAGTGAGTCTTCCTGCATCCACCTTGCTTTGGGCTTACGACTGGGAGACGCACGCATCGACGAGGGCTTGCAATCCTGCAAGCCCTCGTCGCATCTGGCTCGACGCTTACGGACGCACCGCTCCACGTTGATTCCAGGGTTCCAGTCTTGGGCTGCGCTGTTGTACCTCCAATCTACGGCTACACACGAGTGTCAGACGTCCTGCTGTCTCCCCACCTACCGTGGGAGAGAGACGTCTGACTCGCTAGCTGCGCGGCCGCTACCTACCGCCGTCTACTCCCGCGTGGTCGTGGTGCAGAGACCCACGCTGCCACGCGCAGGCCCCTTGCCTCTGCTGGCACGGTGCCAAGCCTAAGGCACTACCTGCTGCCCGCCGCCAGATCCGGCCATCCACGCGGCACGTGAGTGCCGAGACCTCACGCCTGCCGCGTGTCGAGGCCCCTGCCTGAGCGTGCCACGTCCCAGCGCCAGGCACTGCCTGCCTACCTGCCTGCCTACTGCCTGCAGGCCTGCCCGGCGAACGCGTCTACCCACGTGCGCGCTCCCAGCCCATCGCCGTGCCACGCGTGCCTAAGCCCAGGGCAGTAACTCTCTTTCTACCGTGACCAGTGACAGTGCCTAGAGACCTTAAGCTAACTAAAACCTACGACCCTGTTAAATCTGTGTCTCGTGTTTTTCACAAATAAATGTGTAAGTGATACTTTGGTTTCATTTCTTCAAACTACCTGCAACCCACCTGCCACACTACGCACACAACGACACGAAACCCGTTTGCTTTACATTGCGCGCAATAAAATTATTATTTTTTTTGATACCTAAAAATAAAAGTCGGTTCCCAGCGATAATTTTAGCGTAAAGCTACTTAGTTAGATGTGCAGTATGCGTAGTTAACGGCTCCGGAAAGTGTCTTCTTACACCCTGTATATATAGGAATGACGCCTTAGCAAGATTGTTCAGTTTGATGAGCACTTTCTGTTGACGTATAAAAATTGAAGATCTGGAACACTTGATGTGGAACTCCAAGAGCCCAGCTACATTATAACATGTATAGGAATGACGTCTTAGTAAGAGTTGTTCAGCCTGATGAACACTCTCTGTTGACGTATAAAAATGAAAGATCCGGAACACCTGATGTGGAACTCCAAGAGCCCAGCTACACTATAACATTATACCTATAGGAATGACGTCTTTTTTTTTTTTTTTTTTTTATCGTGGTAAAATCATCAAATGAGTCCTCCCACCCCGGGCAGGGCGGGAGGGACTGTCAGACTTGTACTGACTAAAATCCACGGTGTCCTTCAATAGCCCTTTATATTCCGGGGTCACGGTAATGAGATAAGTCCCGCGACCCCGGCAGGCTTTGGCCCTCTAGAGGGGGGCCCCGTCATCTTGCTGACGCTCTTTGAGGCGCGCGTGGAACACAACGCGCCGTCGACCCGGGCATGGTCCATGGTCGGGCAGCGAGTTGCCCTTTACTCGCCGCCCGCATGCCCGCGCCTACGGTGGCCGGAGATCGTCTTGCGACGTCCGTCGCCGTGGGTGTCCACCACTGCGGGTGGGGCGGAGGGAGGACATTGTCCTCTCCCTCACGCGGCCCGCCTCCTCCTTCGCGAGCATGACTGCTTCGCAGAAGGAGGCGACCGCTTCCCACTCCGTCTCGCCCCGCAGCATGGCCGCAACCAATGCCGGGCGCGAGAGGTCTCCGCCTATCGCCGCCGTGAGGACACGTCGGTGCTCTGCCCAAGCGGGGCAGTCTTGCACCGTATGCTCTACTGTGTCCTCCGGGCGATCTTCGCAGTGGTGAAACCCAGGCGTTTCCTCCTTTCTCCTTAGACACAGGTACCTCCCGAAACTTCCGTGTCCGGTGAGGACCTGCGTCATGCGGTAGGTCAGGACGCCGTGACTCCTATCCAGCCACTCCTCAAAGAGGGGTCTTACCGCCGCGATTGCGGCGTGCCCGGCCGTCGGTTGCGACAATCGTCCCCTCCATACTGCCCTGAGATCGCGCCGGACCTCTTCCCGCCGCGCCTCGACTTGTCGGGGCAGCGGGAATTCTCCCCGGCGCTGCGCCTCCACGCGCCATTCATAGACGCGCTGGAGGGCAGTCGCCTCCAGATCCCAAGGCAGTAATCCGGCAAGCAGATTGGCCGATTCGCCGGCGATCGTGCGGTATCCCCGGATCATTCGGATCGCCATGACCCTCTGGCATGCGACCAACTTTAGTGGTCGCGTCTGGATGCTCAGGGCCCACACTGGGGCCCCGTAGAGTGCCATGGACCGCACGACACCGGCGCACAGCCTACGGCAGGAGGCGTTTGGCCCGCTGAGATTAAGCAGGAGTCGCCTGAGGGCGGCTGCTGCCCGGTTCAGCTTTGGGGCCAAACTCAGGAAATGCTCCCTGAAGTTCCACCGGCTGTCGAGGACGAGTCCCAGGTACTTCATCGTCGTCCCGACGCCGATGCGAACCCCCTCCACCGTTATGTGGGACTCGGACCGTGGCGCGTTAACGCGGCCATGAAAACACATGGCCTCCGTTTTGTGCAGCGCCACTTCGAGTCCCAGCTGCCGGATCCTTTCGACGACTGTCGCAACCGCTTGCGTCGCCAGGTCGGCCGCCGCCTGGTGCGACTCTCCCTCCGCCAGGACGAGCGTGTCGTCAGCGTAACATATTACGCTGACGCCGTCAGGGAGGTCGCCGCGCAGCACCCAATCGTATCCGATGTTCCACAGGGGCGGCCCCAAGACCGATCCCTGTGGAACACCGCACGATATCTCTCGCCGGTTTCACTTTCCCCGGTGACCGGGGTAGATGACGGCTCTGTCCGTCAGGTAGTCCTCGACTATGCGACGGAGGTAGGTCGGCACCCGGTGATACCGGAGTGCCTCCCTGATGCAACTCCAGGGCAGGGTGTTAAAGGCGTTGGTGATGTCCAAAGACACCGCCAAGACGACCCTGCCCCGGGCTACTGCATCCCCCGTCGTGAGGGCTCTCACGCGCATGATTGCGTCCACCGTCGAGCGCCCCCTGCGGAAGCCAAACTGGCTCTCCGCAAGGTTCGGGCCCATCCGATTCAGGTGCCCGACGAGGCGGTCTGCAATTACTCTTTCAAAGAGCTTGCCCACCTCGTCGAGCAGCACGATGGGCCGGAATGCGGACGGAGAGTCCGCAGGGCGCCCGTGCTTCTGGATGAGGACCAGTTTTCCCGTCTTCCAAAGAAGCGGGAACCGGCCCCTCTCCAAGCATGCGCTAAAGAGCCCCCCAAGTCGAGGCCCGAGAGTCCTCGAGGCCAGGACCCAGGCTTTCCCTGGCAGGCCGTCGGGTCCTGGGGCGGTATTTTTGGCCTTGAGCCGTTGTACCGCCACTCTCATGTCTACCTCGGTCACCTCTGGAGCGTCGTAGACGTCGTCGTCGCTGTGGTCCGCGTTTGCGTCAGCTTCGTCCTCAGATTCCGTCGGAGACGGAGCCATGGGCGGGGGAGTATGCTCCCCTCGCGATGGGAACAGGGCGCTCACCACGTCCTCCACGAACTGAGGCTGGAGACTCTGCGTCAACGGGGGAGCCCAGGGGCGGAGTTTTTCTCGCACCCACTTGTAGGGGCGGCCCCATGGGTCCCCGTCCAGAGTCCCCAGCATCTCCTCGCGGGCCAATTCCTTGGCCCGCCAGATCTCGTCGCGGAGGACGGTCTTCGCTGCCCTGTAGCTCTCGTGGAGCTCCGCCTCTACAGTCGCCGCATCCGGAGGTCGGGTGCGGCGCCTGCAGAACCTGGTGTACCGGCGTCGCGCGATAACGCACGCCTCGCGCAGCGCTGCTAGCTCGCGCGACCACCAGTACAACTGACGCCGGGCGCGTCCTTGCCGGACCCGGGGCATGGCCACGTCACAGATCTCGGACATGGCCTCCCGGAACCACTCCGCCTCGTCGTTGATGTCGGCAGGCCTGTCCGGTGGTGACACCCAGGCCTGCACGATCGAGGCTTCCAGGAATAGCTCCCGGTCCAGCTGCTTCAGCGCCCATCGCGGACCACTTGGGTTCCGTCCACTTGGAACTGGCGCGTCTGAGGTCTGGGCGGAGACGTCGAACCGGATATACCGGTGGTCGGAATAGGTCTCCACCTCCTCCACAACGCGCCAGCCGGTGACGCGCGGTGACAGGGCGGCACTGGCAAACGTGACGTCTACCACTGACTCGCCCGTCCACCGCACGCACGTGGGGACAGAACCCCTGTTCTCGATTACCAGGCCCTGCGCACGGGCCCAGTGCTCGAGCATCCTGCCCCGCGTATAGTCCGTGGACCGGGAACCCCAAGCCGGACTTTTGGCGTTGAAGTCCCCAAGGACGAGCGCGGGGAGGGAACCGAGGGCGACGACGACATCTCCCAGCTCCGTTAGGGAGTCTTGGAACTCGGCGAGAGATCGATTCGGGGAGAAGTAAACGCTTACAACGGCGATCTCCCCGAACCGTGCTGCGACGATCCCGCGCCCTCTCTTGACGCGATCGAGGGGCGGGGGTACCGGCGGCGGCCGACGAAATTAGGGTCACCGAGCCGTCAAGGTCCGCTACCCAGTCATTCCTGGGCAGGACAAAATACGGCTCGGCGACCACGGCGACGTTGATCAACCACTGCGCCATGCTCTGGAGCAATAGATCCTGAGCAGCGGCGCAGTGGTTGATGTTCGCCTGGAGGAAGCGCAATGGAGACATTAATCTGAATCCATTGCAGCCTCCTCCAGGACCCTCTCCGAGGGTTGAGCCACGGCGGCGGCGGCGGCAGCGGGAGCGGCGGCGGCGGCGGCGGTGGCGGTGACGGCGGCGGCAGAGGGCCTACCTCTGCGCCTGGCTTTGGTGGGTGGGGCGCAGGACTTGCCCCCAGCCCGGTGATCGGCCGGCTTGCCAGCCGCCTCACATGCGAAGCAGTGAGGCGGGGCAGAGCATGAGCCGGCCTTGTGACCGGGCTGACCGCAGCGGAAGCACCTATCGCTGCGGTCCACCTCCGAGGTGCAAACGCATGCCGCGTGGTTACCCACTTGGCAGCGGTAACACCTCAGGGGTCTGGGCTCCAGGACTTTAACCTGCGCCGACACCCAACCAACCAGGAGCCTTCGGCCCTCCTGCAACTTTTTGGCCGCCGACACGGGGCAGCTAACCGTGATGGTTTGCAACCCCGCGAAGTCAGGACGCAGGGCACCCGCCCTCACCTGATCGGTAGGGCCCGATCCGAGCCCCCGTTGCGGTGACCCGTAGACGGAGGCCCCCGGTGATGCCGAGCTCCGCGAGGTTCACCGCCTCCCGCGCCTTCGCGAGCACGTCGCGGTACGACACGCCCTTCTTGACCGCGTCCGGCTGCAGTGTGATCACTACAGCCGCGGTCTTTGGGGCGCGCAGTCGCGCCGCGACGTCGCGCTCTTTGCGCCGCCGCCGTCTCTCCCTCCTCCTCTTCGACCTGGCCGCACTGGCAGCCTTCCTCTTCTCCCCGGCCACTTGCCAATCGGCGCCGGCCGGTGGAGTTTTTGGAGGAGGCTGCTGGGACGACTGGCTCCCGGCCTGGGCCTTCTTCTTTTTGGCCGCCTGTGCCGGCCCCGCAGGTGTCGGGGTCGGAGGCGGCTTTGACGGGCCCGGTTTCGCCTGGCTAGGCATGCCCGGGGCCGTCTTAGGGGCCGTCTTCGCCGCAGCCGTCTTCTTCGCAGCCGCCTCTGCCGGAGGCGGCTTGGTCGGGGGCGGCCTCGACGCGGCCACTGCCGCGTATGAGGACGCCGCCAGCGGGGGTCGCAGCACGCGGCTCTCCAATACGGAGAACCGCTGCTGAAAGGCGGCCAGCTCCTGTCGCACCAGGTCGAGAACAGAGTTCTCCGCTGGTGTGGGCTGGCCTTTCTCCTTTTGGCCCCGCGGCGGCGTGTTTTGCTGGCCGCCTCCCCGAAGTTTGGCCAGGTCCTCCTTGAGGGCGATGTTCTCCCTCTGGAGAGCCCCCATGGCGGCAGTCAGGCGGGTGACTTCCGACCGCAGTTCGGACATGTCGTCCCTTGCAGCCGGAGCCCCGCCGTGAACGCGCGCGGCCGCCATGATGGAGGCCGTGGCGTCGCCGATCGCACCCTCCTTACTACTTTTGGTCCGCTTCTGGATGACGATGCGGATGGCGGCTGCCACGGCCTCTGCTAGTCTAGCCTCGTTCGAGGCCAGACCAGTTTTGGGCTCTCCAGAGGAGATCCCCCTCCCCGAAGTCTTGCCTCGGCCTTTACCCCGCACGCTCGTGGGGATCTTACGGGCCGAGGCAAGCCCTTCCTCCGACGACGAAATGTCGTCCCTCGAATGGGGGCGCTTGAGGAACTCCTTCCTCCTATCTGCGCCCCCCTCATCCCTCCTCGCCACGCCTCCAGAGCCCACGCTCTGGAAGCTCACGGCGTCTGATGCCGAGTCGGACTCCGACCCGAGCACCAGCGCCCCCTCCATCTGCGGAGCGGCACTCTGTGCCCGCTCTGTTGTCGGTGCCGGTGGCGCGGACGTGCTGGACCGATCCAGCGACTCCACACCACGGGCACGTGAGCCCCCTTGGCTCAATGCGGCGACTGCCGGAGCAAACTTAGGGTAAAAGTGGTTGTTGCTGTCCCCCCCAGAGTACGGTGGGACTGACCGGACGTGTCCGGTGCGGGATTCCCCAGCTGTAGAGCAGCTGGGACCCGCCTGGGTAGCCTTTACAAAAACCGATTTTTCCATATTTTTACTTTTTTAGAGAGGTGAGTTCCTCTTAACCTAATCCCCCGTTTCCCCTCCCCTGGTTCACTTCACGGTTACGTCTAAAGATTAGACGCGTACCGGAAGTGAACCTTTCCCCCCCTAGACCCAGTCTCTGAGACCGGGCCCCGCGCCGTCTAGAGGCTCGAGCTGACTGCTCGATCCGCCAGGCGGCGCGCCTTTCCCCGGTGTGTCCCTCTTGGTCTGGTCTCTCCCTCTGAGCCTGTCCGGCATGAGTGCACGAGTGCCTCTACCGGCAGGGGCCCAGAGATCATCGAGACACACAAGCCCCACCACGACGGCAACGTGGGGACACGTTGGTGGGGATAGGAATGACGTCTTAGCAAAAGTTGTTTAGTATGGTGGGCATTTCCAGTTGACTTAAAAAAATTAAAGATCTGGAGCATCTCGAATCGTCTCGCGCATCCCGTTGTTTTCCCGTCCCCGGGCTCTTAGAATTTGACATCAGACGTTTCAGATCTTCGATTTTGACGACCCCGTTGCCGCTGGCATAAGCAACAGGATCCGCGTACGAAGTCGCGGGCAGAAGCTAGTAATAAATATTTATTCACAAAAAAAAAATTACAAAATTTCTATGAAGTCCCTGACTTCGGGACTCGAAGTGGCGCTGCACAAAACGGAGGCCATGTGTTTTCATGGCCGCGTTAACGCGCCACGGTCCGAGTCCCACATAACGGTGGAGGGGGTTCGCATCGGCGTCGGGAGGACGATGAAGTACCTGGGACTCGTCCTCGACAGCCGGTGGAACTTCAGGGAGCATTTCCTGAGTTTGGCCCCAAAGCTGAACCGGGCAGCAGCCGCCCTCAGGCGACTCCTGCCTAATCTCAGCGGGCCAAACGCCTCCTGCCGTAGGCTGTGCGCCGGTGTCGTGCGGTCCATGGCCCTCTACGGGGCCCCCGTGTGGGCCCTGAGCATCCGGACGCGACCACTAAAGTTGGTCGCATGCCAGAGGGTCATGGCTATCCGGATGATCCGGGGATACCGCACGATCGCCGGCGAATCGGCCAACCTGCTTGCCGGATTACTGCCCTGGGATCTGGAGGCGACTGCCCTCCAGCGCGTCTATGAGTGGCGCGTGGAGGCGCAGCGCCGGGGTGCCTCCCCGCTGCCTCGAGAAGTCGAGGCGAGGTGGGAAGAGGTCCGGCGCGATCTCAGGGCAGTATGGAGGGGACGACTGTCGCAACCGACGGCCGGGCACGCCGCAATCGCGGCGGTAAGACCCCTCTTTGAGGAGTGGCTGGATAGGAGTCACGGCGACCTAACCTACCGCATGACGCAGGTCCTCACCGGACACGGAAGTTTCGGGAGGTACCTGTGTCTGAGGAGAAAGGAGGAAACGCCTGGGTGTCACCACTGCGAAGATCGCCCGGAGGACACAGTAGAGCATACGGTGCAAGACTGCCCCGCTTGGGCAGAGCACCGACGTGTCCTCACGGCGGCGATAGGCGGAGACCTCTCGCGCCCGGCATTGGTCGCGGCCATGCTGCGGGGCGAGACGGAGTGGGAAGCGGTCGCCTCCTTCTGCGAAGCAGTCATGCTCGCGAAGGAGGAGGCGGGCCGCGTGAGAGAGAGGACAATGTCCTCCCTCCGCCCCACCCGCAGTGGTGGACGCCCACGGCGACGGACGTCGCAAGACGATCTCCGGCCACCGTAGGCGCGGGCATGCGGGCGGCGAGTAAGGGCAACTCGCTGCCCGACCATGGACCATGCCCGGGTCGACGGCGCGTTGTGTTCCACGCGCGCCTCAAAGAGCGTCAGCATAATGACGGGGCCCCCTCTCTAGAGGGCCAAAGCCTGCCGGGGTCGCGGGACTTATCTCATTACCGTGACCCCGGAACATAAAGGGCTATTGAAGGACACCGTGGATTTTAGTCAGTACAAGTCTGACAGTCCTTCCCGCCCTGCCCGGGGTGGGCGGACTCATTTGATGATTTTACCACGCAAAAAAAAAAAAAAAGTTCCTGACTTCCGAGCTAGGTTCAGACCTGTGTTACGGAAGTCAGTACGCTCTCCCATCAAGTAATTCGGTGAATAAATAAAAACGTTAAACGGAAAAACTAGAAGCGAAAACAAGGTAGGTATGAACTTATGAACTAGATTTACATGATATGGATGTAAGTGTGTTAGGATGTGTAAATATGTGTATGGAGGAGTGTGTGTGTGGCATTAAGTATGTGTGCGTGTGTGTGTGTGTTTATGTATGTGTGAGAGTGTCAGTGCATGAGTGTGGGTAAATGCAGTGAGTATAGGTTAGAAATGCGTGGACTCAATTACTTAACCCGGCAGCACTTGCGCCCTTGAAAGTTGCATAGACACTCGCGCATAGAGCATTTTGCTCACGCTTTATAAGCAGTCAAATTGTAGTCTAAGACATATGACATGACATTTTTTATGACTAAAATATTGGTTCGTATAGTTCGACGTTCGATTTTTAATAATATTTGAAATTACTGGTCAAAAACTATACGTTGCGGTAGCCTCAAAATGGAGGGGCGCTGGTTCAAAATATATCTAGAAAATGCAACAGCCTGACGTTGAACAGTTAGAAAACCTATAGGCACTAAGGAAGGCTTACCTTGCTGTCCACGTCTGCGATCAGCTCCAGAGGGACTGCTTCAACTGCACTCAAAGTTCACTTCACACACCGAAGTTCATAGTTCAAAATGTTAGTCCAAATGCGATGGGCCAATGGAGCCGCGGGTATTATTTATGGCGAAAATATGGACAATCTCAGCACTAACTTAGCTGGAAATGCGATGACGCGGCGCACAGACGATCAGAGATAGATCTTTTCCGAAAAAATTGTTAACGGACCGCACGCTAGGCGAATATTCAACGGAGTCGCCATCTTGGTCTTATTTTTTTCTCCTTCCTTTTTTCATCACATGAACATAGTCACGAGATGCGCAGCGACCAGTGGAACTTCATACTGGTTGAGTTTCCTTAGCCGCGGCAGGAGCACAGTCCAAGAAGCGATTGCTGGACATTTTCAACACGGCAAAGCCAACCCGGCGTACCCAGTCAGTTCAAATGTCCAACGTCAAGCATTATGTTTATTTATTACACGCAAACACAGTGTTGGCGTAACCATCTTCCCCGGTTTGAAAGATCCTACTTTCGAAACACACAAGAAAGCGTCATTATAGTAATAATTGCATATCGTCGCGAAAACTCTACCTCTAGGGAGGAAACCTAACAAAAAATTAAACTGGATTATAAAAAGAAAGAAAATTTTGTTATATTATTAAATTGACCTAACCCTAACCTAAAATACGATAAGCTAATTAATGCTTACTGAGTAGGGAGAGGGCACAACTTAACAATCGGCCTGCTCTGAAGCATTCCACCTTGTACCTTCACTGATGCGACTCTGCAGATCCCTTTTTTGTCCGGAAAGATTTCAGTAATTAAACCTAACGGCCAGTGCAAGGGCATGACATTATCTTGCATTGAAACAACGACCATACCAACCCGGACTGGGTTAGAGGGAGTGTTCCATTTTTGCCTTGTTTGGAGGGTGTGCAGATATTCATTGCGCCACCGCTTCCAAAAAGATTGAACAAGTTTATCAGTTAACTCGTATCGTGAAATAAGGTGTAAACGCGTTTCAGTAACTTCGCGAGCGGGTAAAAACACAAGCGGTTTCGTATTGAGGAAATGTGCAGGTGTTAGAGCGGTAGGTTCTGACGGATCTGAGCTAAGTGCATAGAGTGGTCGAGAGTTTAACAAAGCTTCGACTTGAGCTAACATAGTGTTAAGCTCATCAAAAGTGAGTATTTGTTGACCGACGACCTTCAGAAGATGCGTTTTGACGCTCTTTACCTCACTTTCCCAGCATCCACCAAAATGCGGAGCTCTACATGGGATGGTTTTAAGAGTTATTTTATGCTCTGCCAGTTCCAATTCCCAATAGGGGCGATATTCTTGCGACAAGAATTGGTAGAGATCGCGAAGATAAGAACGAGCACCAATGAAATTGGTGCCGTTGTCCGTATACAGACACTCGATGGGACCACGGCGAGAAATAAAACGTTTTAGTGCTGACAAGAAGCTCGCGGTGCTGAGATCTGAGGCAACTTCTAGATGCAAAGCACGCGTTGTCAAGCACGTAAAAAGACATATATAAGCCTTACGACTCTTTTGGCCTCTGCCGCGCACAGATGTTATCATGAGCGGCCCAGCATAATCACACCCAGTGTGTGAAAATGCTTTAGGAGCGATTTCAACACGTGTCTGCGGCAGGTCAGCCATGATTGGAAAAACCGGTCGTGGCTTAGCGCGAAAGCAAATATTGCAGTTAAAAGTTATATGACGAACAATACGTCGTGCGGACAGAATCCAATACCTCTGTCTCAAAAGAGACAGAAGCAAGTTCGGACCTGTATGAAAGTTCTTGACATGATAGTAGGAAACTAAAAGTTCCACTACGTGGTCCTGTCGAGGAAGTAAAATTTGGTGACGCGAATCAAAGTCTAACTCAGAGTTGGCTAAGCGTCCACCAACGCGAATAAGTCCATTATGCAGAAACGGACTAAGTTTCTGTAATGGCTTTGAACATAATTGTTTGCGGTTTATGCAATCGAGATCTGACTCGAAATGGATCCGCTGAACAGAGCGCCACACTACGAATTCAGCGAACTCCAAGTCCGATGCGGTAACGGGTCCCTTAGGGAGACGTTTGAGAAATTTATAGACAAAACAAATGGTTTTTAGATATTTCATCCAAGAGGAAAACCTACTAGAACGATGGTACAAAATGTCTTCTGTTAGAGAACTGGTATCTGTATCAGAAGAGTCTGCTTTCGTAACTGAGGGTAGAGCCACAGGCTTTATCTCTGGCAGCTCTTGCACCTCACCGGATACAAATGGCTTCACGGGCCATTCGTGTCGGGGTGTTTTAAGCCATGGCGGTCCACTCATCCACAGTGGGTGATGAACTAGCTGGGCCGGTGTTAAGCCACGAGAAAGACAGTCACTTGGGTTCTCAGATCCCTTGACATGGAAGAAGTGCTCCGACGATAAGTTTTCGTGGATTTTAGCGATGCGATTGGCCACATAAGTGTGCCAGCGATGAGGAGAGGAATGAATCCAACTCAAAGTTACAGTTGAATCAGAGAACGCCACGACAGCCTCAATGGCGTATCGGGCGGAGTAGAGAACGAAAACTCGTTTGATCAGAATTGATAAAAGGAGTGCGGCGCATAGCTCCAAACGAGCTAGCGAAATAACCTTAAGAGGTGCGACTTTGGACTTTGCACATACCAGTGAGATGACGATGTCACCGTCTGGCTTGACTACGTGGGCATAGACAGCACCGCCGTAAGCCTTCTCACTGGCATCCGCAAAGCCAACTATGGAAAGCTTACAATTTTCAATAACGCCAATATGACGTGCGAATTTAAGCTGAGAAACTTCAGGTAACTCAGCTTGAAATTGTTCCCAAAGGCGAACGATGCGATTCGGTGGGACCTCATCCCATCCTATTTTGACAAGCCACAAATCCTTGATCAGTAACTTAGCGTACAAAATCATGGGCGCGACTAATCCCAATACATCAAAGAGACGAGCGATAGACGACAAGATATTCCTTTTTGTACAAGGACGAACATCAGGGTTGACCTGGAATGCGAAATAGTCATGGTCGGGAAACCAGCGTAGCCCAAGAATTTTCAGGGTCGGATCCTTACTTAGATCGACACTGTGCGAGAGTCGCAATGACTCGGGAATAGCCTGAAGGACTTCAGCGCTATTACTTGACCATTTAGTCAACTCAAAATCACCAAGAGAAAATATTTTAATCAATTGGTGAGATGACTCTATTGCTTGCTCTACATTAAAGGTAGAGCTTGCTATATCATCCATATAAATGTCTCGACTCAGTACCTCACTGGCCAGAGGAAATTGGTGTCCTTCGTCCTTACACAATTGTTGAATGGTGCGAATCGCGACAAAAGGAGAACACTTCAGGCCGAAAGGTAGAACTGAAAATTGAAAGATTTTTAAATTTTCATCTTCATGAAAGCGGTAGAGTATTCGCTGAAGCGGACGATCTTCAGGACGAATCCCTATTTTAAGATACATAGCTTTAACGTCAGAAGTTATTGCTACCGCGAAGAGTCTCAGGTTCAATAAGATATTTAACAGGTCCGTTTGAAGAACGGGACCAGCGTAAAGGATGTCATTTAACGAGGTACCATTGTCTGACTTTGCGCTTGCGTCAAGAACCACGCGTAACTTAGTGGTTGTCTTGTCCTCCCGAATGACAGCATGGTGTGGGATATAGAACGAGACTTCACCTGGCAAAACTCCTTCCACTAAAGAAATATAGTTATTTTTTAAATAATCTTTAATGACTTCATCATAAAGAAATTTGACGTTAGGCTGTGATTTAAATTTACGTTCGAGGCTAAGAAACCTACGACGAGCGATTTCGAAAGAATTTCCTAGCGCAGAAGCGTCCATCTTTAATGGCAAAGCAGCGACATACTTGCCAGATGGGGTGCGAGTCGTGGTAGAACAATAAAACTGCTCACAGTGTTTATCGTCCACACTTGTGATTGAAGAAGCTTGAACTTCCTCGATCTCCCAGAATCTACGCAAGTCGTAGTTTTCCAAAGAAGACGTCGCGCAAAACGACATCGTAGCGGTAGGAGAGTCTAGAATAGGCGCTTCTCCCATAAAGATATATCCTAACACAGTCTCTAATGCATCTGGATATCCAGCTGTCGAAGTAACTTTACTTGGTTGCAATAACTTAGCAAACAACTTTACTCCAAGTAGAATGTCAATATTCCCCGGCATTCCCCAAGTATCATCAGCGAATAGATGCGAATCGATATTATTAAGATCAGCGACATCTATCGGACACAATGGAAGCTGTCCTGTTATCTCGTCGAGAACCAGTGCCTCGATCGAGTACTTGGGTTGAGCGCGAAGGCGTGAGCTAAATGTGAAGTCGACTGAACCGCGGACCGATTGAGACGTACCACCGATACCTTTAACCATGACTATTGAATCGTCACGTATTGGTAGTCCAAGCATACGACAACATCGGGTGGTAATATAGTTCTTCTGAGAACCCGGGTCCAATAGACAGCGAACAACAAAATCCTTCCCTTTTCTACCTACCACTAACACTTTCGCAGTAGCTAAAACCTCCGTAGTGCGAGTACTATTATGAGCCGAAGCCGAATGAGTACACAAAGAAACGCGATCCTGATCCGGGGTCTGGACTACGGCGCTGGCAGACGGCGCAGCGCCGACTGCTGGAGCGGGTGTCGGTTGTGGAGGCGGCGATTGATCAAAATGTAACAGGGAATGATGTTTACCGTTGCATTTCTTGCACGAGAGTGTTGATTGACATTTAGATACGGTGTGTTGACTACTAAGGCAGTTACCGCAAAAGCGATTTTCTTTTATATATTTAAATTTGTCATTCGCATTTAATTTTAAAAAAGCACTACACTTATATAAGTTTGTGTGCACCGACTGACAAAGCGAACATTTAGGTGACGTAGCTACATACACCTGCGATACCTTACTAGAGGGTGCGGGGGGGGGTCTACCGCTGGCGCCAGCAGTCGAACGCTCAGGCTTCTGCGGCGCGGTGCGATAAAGAATTTTTACCTGTTCTCGTACGAACTTCACGAAATAATTGTAGTCTACGCTATCAAGATCCTTTAACGTGCGAAGCGACATTTCATACTGTTTTGCGATGTCGGAGTCTACTAACTTAAGACCCACGTACATAAAAATAAAATCCGACATGTTGTCGATTTTTAATTGTTGGAGTCCAGCCACAATAGCGGTGTACCTATCAAAAACCTTTTCTACATTAGCGGGCGACGAACCAGCTGCCTTTAAAGAAAACAGCTGATTTAAATAATTAACGGCTAATGCGCGCTTGTCCTGATATTTAGCGATAAGCGCGTCCCAGATAACACGATAATTTTCTGCAGCAGGAACAATACCGGCTGCCACGCCTTTGGCTTTGCCTTTGAGATGACCTAACAAATAGTGAATGCGATCAGAATCCGAGAGATCGGGATTTGTATGAATCACCCGTTTAAATGTCTCATAGAAGAACGGAAAGTTCTGAATGTCACCATCAAAGGTAGGTAGTTCTATTCGAGGTATTTTGATATGCGAAGATCCTGCCTCATTCGAGTTATGAGACTCTTTTGTTGTGGTTAGGGAACTCAAAACGTTTTTGATTTCGCACACCAGATCGTCAAATGAAGACAATGTACTATAATTGACCTCATATTTTGGATCAAGTTTCAATGAAATAATGTTTATATTATCAATAACAGTTATTATTTCAGTACGAATTAGATCAATTGATTTAGCTTGCGCAATAAAGGTGTCCCGCGATTTTTCGGTTTTAAGGTTTATTATAGAATCAAATAACTTTTGTGCGCGAGCAAAGTATGCGGCGCGTTTGCCCTCATACATTTTTAATTTATTTTGTAAATCTTCCATTTTAACTTACAATAGAATAGAACTCAATAATATCAATAAAACAAAAATATCAATTCGGAATTTTCGGAACCAATTTGGAACCCACTTAACTCTCAAAACACGGAACCCTAACAAGCTAGTACGAAAACTGTGAATCAAAACAAAAGAAACAAATGCTTGATCAGGTAAAAACAATAAAATAGGTAGGAACCTCTTTTCCTGACCTGCGGAACCCTAGTACCAAAAATGGCCACAAGGTGCGGTAAACCACTGACTTTAAAAATAATAAATCAGCTATTTAAATAATTGTGTACGGAACCAACTTTCGCCTTAGCACGCGGAACCCTAATGGAACGCGTAAGCAAAAGTCCAACAAAATAACACAATTAAACAAATAGGTACGGAATCACTACTCCGACCGTGCGAATAACCTATCACAATAACTTAGTGAGGTCTACAATAACAACCTTTTACAAATACTATAATCCTTTTCGGTAAGTACGATATAATTATGTCCCGTACGAAACCTTCCGATAGGCAACCACTTACAACAAGGATCAAGTACCTATAAGGTAAACAGATAATAAATGCGATGCGAGAATATACCTAGGTATCTCGATAAATATTTATCTAATGTACCTATGTAACTCAAAACGGAATGAACACAAGAGTATGTACCAAAACCGTCTGAACCTAAATAACTTATAGGTGCGATGGGAATTACCAAACCAAAGTTCAAAAAACAACTTTAGTTTTACTAAGTATGGAAATAATATCCAACCATGCGAAAACTTACTTTACGTACGTGTAATACAGAAATAACTTATCCGTGATCTCACAACTGTAACGTTAGGTAAGTGCGGTGTAGATAAACAGTAAAATTGTTGTAATCTAAAAATATGTAATAATGTGACTAAATTGCAATAATTTAATCAAATGCGAAGTGGACTGTATTGCGATTAAATACTCGTACAATACGAGGCGGTATACCAGGATAACATTTACCTACAAGACTTCAGTTAAATAATACTAAATCAATCATAACAAAGGTACAATGACCGTTCAATCATGAATGTGGTTCCCGGACTCAAGGTCAATCTTGGTACGAAAGTAGGTCACTCAACACAACCTTTGTGAGAACCCCAAACACGCTGTCTGTCGAGCACACGGAATACTACCCACGAATCTACCCGCCAATATACCAAATGTTGGCTTGTGACGCGCAGTTCTTGGAAAATACCCTATTTCACGACACAATTCACTGTAATAGTTATAGAATTTAAGACTTGATATGATTTAGTAATATTAATGTGTAAGTACCTACACCACTAAAAATATGCAATGTAGCTGAACTTCGATAAAGAATGCGGATGATATTAGACCTTACGTTAAATGCAATAAGGACGAGTTTCCTAAAACGATATGCAATTTTATTTAAATAATTTCTAGATTTTTCTAGCTTATAGGACAAATCTATCCGGCTGAAGGAACAAATGGTTCGTATAGTTCGACGTTCGATTTTTAATAATATTTGAAATTACTGGTCAAAAACTATACGTTGCGGTAGCCTCAAAATGGAGGGGCGCTGGTTCAAAATATATCTAGAAAATGCAACAGCCTGACGTTGAACAGTTAGAAAACCTATAGGCACTAAGGAAGGCTTACCTTGCTGTCCACGTCTGCGATCAGCTCCAGAGGGACTGCTTCAACTGCACTCAAAGTTCACTTCACACACCGAAGTTCATAGTTCAAAATGTTAGTCCAAATGCGATGGGCCAATGGACCCGCGGGTATTATTTATGGCGAAAATATGGACAATCTCAGCACTAACTTAGCTGGAAATGCGATGACGCGGCGCACAGACGATCAGAGATAGATCTTTTCCGAAAAAATTGTTAACGGACCGCACGCTAGGCGAATATTCAACGGAGTCGCCATCTTGGTCTTATTTTTTTCTCCTTCCTTTTTTCATCACATGAACATAGTCACGAGATGCGCAGCGACCAGTGGAACTTCATACTGGTTGAGTTTCCTTAGCCGCGGCAGGAGCACAGTCCAAGAAGCGATTGCTGGACATTTTCAACACGGCAAAGCCAACCCGGCGTACCCAGTCAGTTCAAATGTCCAACGTCAAGCATTATGTTTATTTATTACACGCAAACACAGTGTTGGCGTAACCAAATATATTAAAACAATCATATTTAACCATATCAAATGTTTTTTATAATTAAATAATTTTTGTTATACTTTCAATTTTTAGTACCTAACAAAGACATGGTAACGAAATTACTGATTTGTGCACCTACTTTTAGTATAAATTGATAATAATTAACTTAAATAATAAAAACATATGAAAATGGCACGGTATTTATCCACATCATATGTATGAGCTTTGCATATATTACATAAAATTAAAACATGTTCCGAACACAAAAAAAAAACATGAAAACATGTCTTTTTAATTTGCGATTTTACGACAAATCACGCAGATTCCATTGGTTTTCTCAGTCCCAGAAATCCCAGGTTCAAAGGAAAAAATTGCAGAAGAATTTGTGAGAGGTTGTGCATGGTAGATCTTCGTTGTATTTGGGGTTGTGTTATATGTAGAGCTAATTATTTCAAATATTGTCTCCGGGTGATAATTTTTTGACCAAAACGTGTTCCTGTTGACTATCCATCTGTAAATATACTAAAGTTGAATAATTTATTGCTTATCATATTGTTTAATTATTAGGTAATCATATCAGACTATTTTTTGACATCAAAATAACAATATTAAATGTTATGAAAAATATTTAGTTTTAATTCCGCTACAAAAATCCAGGCTTCATGCAGGATGCAGTCCCACCCTCCCGCCCTCATGCATATGCACATGAAGCAAAGGTCCCACCCTCCCGCCCACATACATATGCATACGTGCAAGAAAAATGGAAAAAACATGCCATGCAATCAAACCTATACTCGACACGTGTTTCGCCCCTCCACGGGGCATCCTCAGGAGATGTTGACTCGACAAGCGCTCGGCCTCGAATGAGCCAGGTTGACAGCTGTCGCCTCTTTATATAGCGTCGTGATGACGCAATAACAACGTTCGATACAAACGTCACAAAGACGTCTGTATCGATCTACCTGTAATCATACTTAAAAGAGGTGATGTAATTAAGTTTGTTTGTTCATTCAACAGTGTATAGTTATTATTATTATTATGTTTGGAGATTTCTAACTGCTCCAACACACACAACCGGAAATTTTTATCACAAACATGGAGAATATTATACGTGTTATTGTCGCTCAAGGAATGGCCGGTATCGATTAAATGTTTTGCGAAATGTGATTTATCTGGATGGCCATTCCTGTAAGCGGCAACATGCTCCTTATATCTAACCTCAAAATTACGGCCTGTCTGTCCTACATAGACCCCGTTGCAATCATTGCATACTAATTTATAAACACCGGATTTTTTTGAATTTTCTAATTTATCTTTACCGTTACAAAGATTACGTAAGTTGTGATCTGATCGAAAAGCAACGAAAACATTGTGTTTTTTAAGAATATTCGCG
>CATLKN010000016.1:2500-7500 GCA_950005045.1 Agrotis exclamationis | reverse complement strand
CCTAACCTAACCTAACCTAACCTAACCTAACCTAACCTAACCTAACCTAACCTAACCTAACCTAACCTAACCTAACCTAACCTAACCTAACCTAACCTAACCTAACCTAACCTAACCTAACCTAACCTAACCTAACCTAACCTAACCTAACCTAACCTAACCTAACCTAACCTAACCTAACCTAACCTAACCTAACCTAACCTAACCTAACCTAACCTAACCTAACCTAACCTAACCTAACCTAACCTAACCTAACCTAACCTAACCTAACCTAACCTAACCTAACCTAACCTAACCTAACCTAACCTAACCTAACCTAACCTAACCTAACCTAACCTAACCTAACCTAACCTAACCTAACCTAACCTAACCTAACCTAACCTAACCTAACCTAACCTAACCTAACCTAACCTAACCTAACCTAACCTAACCTAACCTAACCTAACCTAACCTAACCTAACCTAACCTAACCTAACCTAACCTAACCTAACCTAACCTAACCTAACCTAACCTAACCTAACCTAACCTAACCTAACCTAACCTAACCTAACCTAACCTAACCTAACCTAACCTAACCTAACCTAACCTAACCTAACCTAACCTAACCTAACCTAACCTAACCTAACCTAACCTAACCTAACCTAACCTAACCTAACCTAACCTAACCTAACCTAACCTAACCTAACCTAACCTAACCTAACCTAACCTAACCTAACCTAACCTAACCTAACCTAACCTAACCTAACCTAACCTAACCTAACCTAACCTAACCTAACCTAACCTAACCTAACCTAACCTAACCTAACCTAACCTAACCTAACCTAACCTAACCTAACCTAACCTAACCTAACCTAACCTAACCTAACCTAACCTAACCTAACCTAACCTAACCTAACCTAACCTAACCTAACCTAACCTAACCTAACCTAACCTAACCTAACCTAACCTAACCTAACCTAACCTAACCTAACCTAACCTAACCTAACCTAACCTAACCTAACCTAACCTAACCTAACCTAACCTAACCTAACCTAACCTAACCTAACCTAACCTAACCTAACCTAACCTAACCTAACCTAACCTAACCTAACCTAACCTAACCTAACCTAACCTAACCTAACCTAACCTAACCTAACCTAACC
This sequence comes from Agrotis exclamationis, assembly GCA_950005045.1. Classification (NCBI taxonomy): domain Eukaryota; kingdom Metazoa; phylum Arthropoda; class Insecta; order Lepidoptera; family Noctuidae; genus Agrotis; species Agrotis exclamationis. Next base: position 6,358 of record CATLKN010000016.1, on the reverse strand, counting down.
TAACCTAACCTAACCTAACCTAACCTAACCTAACCTAACCTAACCTAACCTAACCTAACCTAACCTAACCTAACCTAACCTAACCTAACCTAACCTAACCTAACCTAACCTAACCTAACCTAACCTAACCTAACCTAACCTAACCTAACCTAACCTAACCTAACCTAACCTAACCTAACCTAACCTAACCTAACCTAACCTAACCTAACCTAACCTAACCTAACCTAACCTAACCTAACCTAACCTAACCTAACCTAACCTAACCTAACCTAACCTAACCTAACCTAACCTAACCTAACCTAACCTAACCTAACCTAACCTAACCTAACCTAACCTAACCTAACCTAACCTAACCTAACCTAACCTAACCTAACCTAACCTAACCTAACCTAACCTAACCTAACCTAACCTAACCTAACCTAACCTAACCTAACCTAACCTAACCTAACCTAACCTAACCTAACCTAACCTAACCTAACCTAACCTAACCTAACCTAACCTAACCTAACCTAACCTAACCTAACCTAACCTAACCTAACCTAACCTAACCTAACCTAACCTAACCTAACCTAACCTAACCTAACCTAACCTAACCTAACCTAACCTAACCTAACCTAACCTAACCTAACCTAACCTAACCTAACCTAACCTAACCTAACCTAACCTAACCTAACCTAACCTAACCTAACCTAACCTAACCTAACCTAACCTAACCTAACCTAACCTAACCTAACCTAACCTAACCTAACCTAACCTAACCTAACCTAACCTAACCTAACCTAACCTAACCTAACCTAACCTAACCTAACCTAACCTAACCTAACCTAACCTAACCTAACCTAACCTAACCTAACCTAACCTAACCTAACCTAACCTAACCTAACCTAACCTAACCTAACCTAACCTAACCTAACCTAACCTAACCTAACCTAACCTAACCTAACCTAACCTAACCTAACCTAACCTAACCTAACCTAACCTAACCTAACCTAACCTAACCTAACCTAACCTAACCTAACCTAACCTAACCTAACCTAACCTAACCTAACCTAACCTAACCTAACCTAACCTAACCTAACCTAACCTAACCTAACCTAACCTAACCTAACCTAACCTAACCTAACCTAACCTAACCTAACCTAACCTAACCTAACCTAACCTAACCTAACCTAACCTAACCTAACCTAACCTAACCTAACCTAACCTAACCTAACCTAACCTAACCTAACCTAACCTAACCTAACCTAACCTAACCTAACCTAACCTAACCTAACCTAACCTAACCTAACCTAACCTAACCTAACCTAACCTAACCTAACCTAACCTAACCTAACCTAACCTAACCTAACCTAACCTAACCTAACCTAACCTAACCTAACCTAACCTAACCTAACCTAACCTAACCTAACCTAACCTAACCTAACCTAACCTAACCTAACCTAACCTAACCTAACCTAACCTAACCTAACCTAACCTAACCTAACCTAACCTAACCTAACCTAACCTAACCTAACCTAACCTAACCTAACCTAACCTAACCTAACCTAACCTAACCTAACCTAACCTAACCTAACCTAACCTAACCTAACCTAACCTAACCTAACCTAACCTAACCTAACCTAACCTAACCTAACCTAACCTAACCTAACCTAACCTAACCTAACCTAACCTAACCTAACCTAACCTAACCTAACCTAACCTAACCTAACCTAACCTAACCTAACCTAACCTAACCTAACCTAACCTAACCTAACCTAACCTAACCTAACCTAACCTAACCTAACCTAACCTAACCTAACCTAACCTAACCTAACCTAACCTAACCTAACCTAACCTAACCTAACCTAACCTAACCTAACCTAACCTAACCTAACCCATCGATAACTTCTTTGTTATAGGTGCGATTTTGAAGCTGTTTTCAGCTCAATAGACCTAAAAAGGCGGACGCCTATCGTTTGACACAAATCGCAAACCCCTAAAAATCAACCCTTAACCGAATTTTGCATTTTCTCAAAATTTTACCATATTTAATTCATTTACAACGCCATTTTTCGACCTATTACAACCGTTTAAATTCTATATTAGTCTCAGTGACCGCCCTCAATTAATCCCGTGATCAGGTCCGCGATCCGTGGCCCGAGTTTCGGAGTGGGGGTGAAAAACACCAATTTTCACTTAAAAAACTGGTTTTTCGGCCTAAACTCAAAATTTTGTCTCTTGTTGTTTTCAATTTTATTACATATTCGGCTAGCCCGCGCGGAGCCCTATCCAACGATACCCCGCACGTGCGTCTAGCTCGCAAAAAATTTTCCCCACCCACCCGCCCACTGGCCTATAGCTGGGAGGGTAAACTTATTTTTGGCAAAAAAAAAATTTTCTTTGGTGTTAATATTCTACGCCTCATTGGAAGGTTGACCATCGCTTTAAGCGCGGACAGGGTCTGATTTTGACGAAGCTACAATAGTTTTAAGTAATCTAAATTTTATTTGACAATTATAATTTTATTATTTTATTTAAACTGTGTTCCCCCATTTACAGGGACATAGTATTGACGCAATTTTAACAAGTCTTTTCTGACGTTTATTACTTAATTTAAATACCGTACCTTTTGTTTGTGATTATTTAGTTATTTATTATACTCTGTGTCCCCACTTTACAGGGATTCAGAAAGGACCAGTGTCCCATGTTACTAGCGTTCTCGACTGCAACCAGACCCGCGCGACCCTCCCTCTACAAGGGTATGTCTGCTTGCACCCAAATGGATACCCCCCGACCCACATGATGCTCCGTACGAGCATCGGTCGACGGGTGAATCTATGGGGGAGAAGCTGCTTTCCCCGAAGGAACGCGACGAGGTCAAGAGGAGGATATCCTTCGGGGACGCCACCCCTCGGGAATATATAGAGATCGTTTCCACACCAAAGGGGCGCCGGCCTCCTGTTGCCGCCACCGGATTGCTCGGAGGGACTGGGGCCGAGCACCGCAGTCGTGTTGAGGAAGCGAGAGATTGCCTACAGAAAGCAAAGCTCAACCTGGGCAACTCTCGCAACCTCAAAACCAACATAAAAAATGCGGTGCTCGAGGCCCTAGAACGGCTCTTCGAGCTGGTCGAGGAGGCGGAGATGGATCGAGACCGGGCCCCTGCCGCACCCATACCTGATCCGGTACCCGCGTCCGCCGCCGAATGTGGTCCCCAGCCCAGTCCCATCGAAATCCTTGCCGGTCAGACTGAGCTCCTTAATACGCTGAAGGAGCATATCTCGGAGTTGAAGGACAACTCCGAGAAGCTCGAGAAGCTTCGAGACAGTCTGGCTGGTAGGGAGACTGTGGAGAGGACAACCTACGCCAGTGTAGCGTCTGGAAGTAAGAGCCACACTGGGGCACAGGCCCTGGAGCGAACGACGCTGCACTCCGTGGTTGTCTCCTCCACGGATGAAATGGATACGGGGGACCAGGTCCTTGAAAAAGTCAGGACAGCGGTTGATGCGAAGGCTGGCTGGGTGCGGGTGGAGCGAGTAAGAAAGGCGAAAGACAAAAAGATAATAATAGGATGCACAACAGAGGATGAGAGGCGCAAAGTGAGGGAGCGTTTGCGGGCGGTCGGAGAGAACCTCGTCGTCGAGGACGTAAAGAATCGAGACCCGCTTCTGGTTCTTAAGCAGGTGCTTGTAGTGCACAGTGACGAAGAGTTGCTGAAAGCCCTTAGGAACCAGAACCGGGAGATCTTTTGCGGCCTCGGGGACGGGGAAGACAGAATGGCGGTTAAATACAAAAAGAAGTGCCGAAACCCGCACGTGAATAGCGTTGTGCTCAGTGTATCCCCTATGATCTGGAAGCGCGCACTCGAGGGGGGCAATC
>CATLKN010000015.1:72500-77687 GCA_950005045.1 Agrotis exclamationis | reverse complement strand
AACAATGTCATGGAGGCGGTGGAAAAACTATTTCAGCTGGTAAAGGATGCAGAAAACGAGCTGAAAAAACTTAGAAAGACCGGGGAGGTAACCGCGCCGGATAGTCAAACACCCATTCAAATAACGCCGGAAAAGACAAGTCCTAAGGAGTCTCCAGAAAATAACAGCTACATTATCCTGCAGCTGAGAGAGCAGAGCCGCTTACTAAAAGAAAATGGCAAAAAGATCGATGACCTTAAAGAGAGAATGGAGCAACAACACCAGCAGGCCATAGACACAAAAACTTACGCGGAAACCACAGCGGCCCGACCCGCCCGGCTTTCGCTGCAGCAAAACACCTTGCACTCGGTGGTCGTTACGTCGCAAGACGAACGCGACACCGGAGACCAGGTGCTGACAAAGGTCAGGGAGGCGGTGAATGCGGGGGAGGGCTGGGTCAGAGTGGAAAGAACCCGAAAAGGAAAGGACCGAAAGGTCATCATGAGCTGTAACACAGAGGAAGAGAGGCAGAAGGTCAAGCGCAGGCTCGAGAAATCCGGAAAAAACTTGGTCGTGGAAGAAATGAAAAACCGCGACCCCCTTCTGAGACTCGCGGATGTCCTCGCGGTTAACACCGACGAGGAAGTACTTAAAGCCTTCAGAAGGCAAAATCAAGACATCTTCCGCGACCTTAAGGACGGAGAAGATAGACTGGGGATTAAATACAGGAGGAGGGCTCGAAATCCGCATACTAGCCACATAGTGCTCAGCGTATCCCCAGTCATCTGGAGGCGAGCAACTGAGATCGGAGCGGTCTACATCGACCTTCAGAGAATAAGAGTGATGGACGAATCACCGCTGGTGCAGTGCTCGCGATGCCTGGGCTATGGCCACAGCAAGAAGTATTGCACGGCTCCAGCGGACCTTTGCAGCCACTGCGGTGGACCGCATCTCAAGGCTCAGTGCACAGAATGGCTGTCAGGCAGCGAGCCAACTTGCAGAAACTGCACAGCGGCTAATCTCACGCGCAATGACCATAACGCCTTTGACACAGAATGCCCGATCCGTAGGAAACGAGACGCAATAGCTCGGATGTCCGTAGCATATTGCTAAGGTTGTCTCAAAGAATACTCCGGCGTCAAATACAGCAAGACCATACCGAGTGGCCCAAGCTAACCTCCAGAGAAAGGAACTGGCAACCACCGAACTCTTTTTAGAGGCCAGTGAACGTAAAATCGCGTGGGCATTGATCCAGGAGCCGTATGTGGGAGGAACTCGGAGTATGAAGAGCTACCGTGGTGCGAGACTCTACCAGTGCGAGGTTGATGGAAGTGGGAGGGTTAAGGCGGCGATCGCCGTCTTTGATGATGACTTGGACGTCATCCCCTACCCGAAACTCACCACAAATAATATCGTTGTGGTGGGGATCCGGACCAAAGCCTGGGAAATCGTAGTAGTCTCCTATTACTTCGAGCCAGACCAACCCATAGGGCCATACCTGGACCAGCTGACGCTGATCAAAAGAGAAGTGGCCACCGGTAGATTGCTTATAGGGGGCGACGCCAACGCGAAGAGTACCTGGTGGGGTAGCACGTCAGAAGACCCCAGGGGAGCAGAAATGCTCGGCACCCTGGATGAGTTAGAGCTTCAGGTACTGAACACTGGCGACACTCCCACCTTTGATACCATCAGAGGGGGGAAGGTGTTGAAGAGCCATGTGGATGTCACGGCATGTTCGCTAGACTTGCTTGACCTGGTGGAAGGCTGGCGGGTCGACACCTGCGCAACGAGCTCGGACCATAACACCATATTTTTTAATGTTAAATTTCAAAGGGATAAAGGGACAAGTATAATAAGAACCACTCGAAAGTACAAAACAAAGAAAGCCGATTGGGAAAAATTTAGGGACGTAATTAAAAATTTCAAATTAGAAAATAATATTAACTTACAAAGCGTAGATAAAATAAATAATAAGAATGAATTAGAAAAAATGGTCATAAACTATCAAGATGGAATTGAAAAAGCTTGTGAGAGCGCAATTCCCAAATTAAATAGTAAAGTTAAACTCACCATCCCGTGGTGGTCCGACGAGCTCGCGGCGATGAAGCGGGAAGTCGCTAGGCGGAAGAACCGAATCCGCAATGCCGCACCGGTCCGAAGAGCGATGGTCGTCGACGCGTACCTGAAAGCTAAGGAGGAATATGAGTGCAAGGTCAAACAGGCCCAAACCACCAGTTGGAAGGAGTTCTGTGAGAAACAGGACCGCGAAGGAGTATGGGAAGGGATATATAGAGTGATCGGGAGGACCGCCAGGAGAAAAGAAGACCTGACCCTATTTAACGATGGTGCATTCCTAAACCCAAAGGAATCGGCAGCCTTACTCGCCGACACTTTCTATCCCAAGGACACAGCAGAGGAGGACAACGAAGACCACAGGCTCATTAGGGAAGCAGCCAACCGGGTAAACGGTTGGGAGCATGATGAATATCATGACCCACCGTTTACGCCGCTGGAGCTGAAGACAGCCGTGGAACTTTTTAACCCAAAAAAGGCCCCCGGATCGGATGGATTCACGTCGGATATCTGCTGTCGAGCAATCCACCAGGACCCGGATACATTCCTTGCCCTGTACAACAAGTGCCTAGAACTGGCACACTTCCCGGAAATCTGGAAAGAGGCCACGGTGGTTGTCCTCAGAAAACCGGGCAAGGATAATTATTTGAGCCCCAAGTCCTATAGACCGATAGGTCTACTACCGGTCTTGGGGAAGGTCCTGGAGAGGATGGTAGTAGCGCGAATCAAGTGGCGACTGGTGCCGCGGCTTAGTACTCGCCAGTTTGGCTTTATGCCCCAGAGGAGCACCGAAGACGCCCTCTATACGCTAATAAATCACGTGAAGGACAAGTTGAGGCTGAAGAAGCTAATTGTCCTGGTGTCATTGGATATAGAGGGCGCCTTCGATAGCGCATGGTGGCCAGCTATCAAAGTCAGGCTGGCTGAGGAAAAGTGCCCGGTGAATATCAGGAGGCTAATTGATAGCTATCTCGATGGCAGAAGAGTGAGGGTGAGATATGCCGGGGAGGAATGCACAAAAGAGACAAACAAAGGCTGTGTTCAAGGGTCAATTGGCGGTCCTATATTCTGGAACGTCCTACTGGATCCACTGCTCCAGGAGTTGGACAAAAGAGGACTATTCGTGCAAGCATTCGCGGATGACATCGTGCTCGTGGTGGACGGCGACACAGCAAGTGAGGTGACTAGGATAGCCAATGCAGCCCTCGCCCATGTTCAGAACTGGGGAGTCCGAAATAAGCTGAGGTTTGCACCGCACAAAACCTGTGCGATGGTCATAACCAACAAGCTTAAGTACGACTCTCCAGCCCTGAGCATGGCCGGGGTCGACATTGGCTTAGTTAACAGCATGAAATTGCTAGGGCTCACCATCGACAACAGATTAACCTTCAATGAGCATACGGCGAATATCTGTAAGAAGGCTGCTGAAATTTATAAGCAGCTTTCTCGAGCGGCCAAGGCCAGTTGGGGGTTAAATCGGGAGGTTATCCGCACAATTTATACTGCTACAATAGAGCCGATAGTCACCTACGCGGCTGCAGCCTGGGCTCCCGCTACAAAAAAGTTGGGAATACGGAAGCAGCTTAGCTCTGTCCAGAGAGGCCTCGTCCAGAAGCTCTGCAAGTCTTACCGTACAGTCTCTCTAAACTCGGCACTGGTACTGTCTGGAATACTGCCTCTAGACCTACGCATACAAGAGGCAGCCGCCCTGTATGAAGCAAGGAGAGGGTCGTCCCAGTTTGTGCCAGGAGATCGGGAGATTGAATGTATGGTAGGATTTGCAGAAGCCCCTCATCCAGCAAAGCAAATGCCCCTGGAGTTCGTGTGCCTAGCTGATCAACAGCAGGTAGACGAAAACAATGTGCAGACAGTGCGAATCTTCACTGACGGCAGCAAGATTGAGGGGAAGGTTGGAGCCGCATTATCCTTATGGGATAATGAAGGTGAAATCCAGAACCTCAAACTTAGCCTCGCCGCGTACTGCACAGTCTACCAGGCGGAACTCTTGGCCATTTGTAGAGCGACGGACGTGGTTCTCAAGCGTAAAGAGACGAGCTATGGTTTGTATAGCGACTCAATGTCAGCATTGCAGACGCTTGCAAACCATGGCTCTCTCCATCCCCTGGCAGTCCGCGCACGAGCCAACTTGGCTCAGGCTTTGGACCAAAGGAAAGATATCTCTTTATTTTGGATCAAGGCACACGCGGATCTGCCGGGGAATGAGCGCGCGGACGAGCTGGCGAAGGAGGCAGCATTGTCGTCACGGAGGAAGCCGGACTATGACCTATGTCCGATTTCATTCATCAGAAGCCAGATCCGAATGGGATCACTCGATGAATGGAACCGGAGATATGTGTCTGGCGAGACGGCCTCAGTGACGAAAATGTTTCTTCCAGACGCAAAAGCAGCCTTCCGTATTGTAAAACAGGTGCAGCCAACGGGTGTACTGACGCAAGTACTGACGGGGCACGGTGGGTTCTCCGAATACCTACACCGTTTCAGGTGTAAGGCGAGCCCATCGTGCATCTGCGATCCAAGTGTCGATGAGACCATCCAGCATCTACTCTTGGATTGCCCCGTACATGCCATCGAGCGATATAACCTGGAGCAGGAAATAGGCATAAAACTAACAAGGGACAGCATAGGGGAAATCTTCTGTGGAAAGCATAGAAATGACTTAATATATTACTGCCTAAGTATAGCGTCAACGGTCGTGAGGAGAAATAAGACGGTATAAAAATCTATGTTTCATAGAATATTAGATTATTTATATGTTAACATAGAATTAAGATTGTAAGTAAAATAGCGGTGATATAGTTTGATCTAAGAAAATGTAGTAAGAAACTGTAATAGATTAAGCATAGTAATGTAAATAGTAATAAGTATAGAATAAGCAAATTGTATATTGCTTTAAGACTTATCTTGTAAATAAGACTATCTTAGATTTTAAGAACAAAATTGTAAATAATCAAAGAAAACAAATAAAAAAGGTGTTGGATAGATGTCATTTTCCCGATGTTATTAAAAGAAAAATAAAAAATAAGATATAAGAGAGTAGTTCCCTAGTGTTATAAGTGTAAAATGTAAGAATAAGAAAAGAAAAGAAAAAATGTGTCGGATAGGTGTTATTTTCCC